>VDFB02180929.1:0-11222 GCA_007258455.2 Sequoia sempervirens | reverse complement strand
ATTCTTGACAATTATATATATACATGTTATGTAACATAATATCATCATCATATACATTTTCGCATATCAAATATAATCATTCACATTTACAGTTACGACATATAAAACAATCATTTTATCCTCAATTTCACATTCACATGAAAATCAGTTACTTGCAACTAACATAATGACCGTAATCCCATTGTCATAAACATGTTTAAACTATAGGGGATGTAACATTGATCAACCTTTACATGGAGAATTGTATTTCAGCATAATAAGTATTTTATGATAATTGAGCTCTTATTTAAACCTATGCTCCCACAAGTTTTCGGGATAGGGATGGTAGGGGATTTGGGATGTGCTTCTAGTACAGTGGTACTTTTTGGCCATTTTTTAGGGAACGACTATTAAGAAATAGGGATTTTTTTTTAAATATAAAGAAATTTCAAATAATCATATCATAACATTAACAAGGCATTCATCATAGACATTATAGAAGCTTAATACATAACATTAGACTTGAATTGAGATTTTACGTGATAGTTGACAAAAAAAATAACAAAATTTAAATTGTCTCACCGTGAATGTGCATATATGTATTATATAAGAATTACAACAAAATGCCCAAAGGATGCAAGTTTCAACTATAAAATGCAAAAACATAGAAAATATATAGTTGCCCCTAATCAACAGATGCATCTGGTAGGTTTGTATCAAAATTGAAGCTCGACTCTAAGTCAATACCAATATAAGGGGCTGCCTCAAGCAATGGAACCTCAACCAATCCCTCCCGTGTCTCCTGATCAATCTATATAGCATCTTTGGAATCAACATCCCAACATAATGCTAGAGTTTGACGATATTGAGGGGTTTGTCGATCCTGTAGTTGCAAGACACTATGTATGGCCACCAACTTCTTCGGTCATCCAAAGGTAAGATTGGTCGTCTTAACTAACTAGATGAAGCTATATGTAGATCAATTCCTCTTTGCAGTTGAGGAACTAACAACTTATGAAAGAAGACGAATTACAAGGACCCTCAATTCTGGTGCATCCTTGCCATGCCATGTTTACCATCTAGTAGGGTCGGTTTGAGAAAATGTAGCTCTATCCGTCCTTGCTTATAGTTTGCTAAAGGTTGGACCATAAAGATTGATAAATGCAAGCCATTTTGTGTGAAGTAAAGTAGATTCCTCTTTAGTATACATTTTTAGAAGGGCCTTCATGATCTTTTCTTTCACCTCTTCATCATGAGATGGAGGCACTCTTCTAGGCTTAGCTACATATCATTTGGGATTTAGAACGTAGGCTGCCATATGAAGTGGGGTGTTCATAGTGTTCCATCGTCGCATCACAATGGGCCTAAGATGCTCCTCATAAAGTCCCAAAGTAGGCTCCTTGATAAGAGTTGCTTGCTTCATTTGCCTAGGCATGCTATCAAAGGTCTCATAAATCTCTCCAAGGCTAGGAGAGTTAGTATTAGCATATCTTATTACTTGCACAATAGGCTCAACGAAGGGGAAAACATATCTACAAGTGCAAACAAATTACAAAAGTTAAAATCTTAAAAAAGAATGGAAATAATTTACAAGTTAAAAACATTAATAAATTAACTTTTTTTAAAATTAAATAATAAAACCAACAATTTTCTTACCTCATTATGGACCACCAATCATCATCATTGATTCTTTGCTTCACACTTATTCCTTCATGTGTGCCTACCAATGACCATCTACCTCACTCTGAATTAACCACCATTAATTGTAAAGCCTTTTGGACCTCAAGCATCCAATCTAATAAAATGAGGTTGCTAGCATATCTAGTATCCATGGGCTTGAGGAATCCTTCCTCGAAAACTTCTTGAACAAAGCAAACGAAGTGTGATGGTTGTAAATGAACATCTGCACATCTCTAGCCTCTTAACACCATCGCCTTCACCTATTCTATCTTGCTAATGCCCTTTAAGGTATTGTTCCATGCATGAACACACGGGGTCCAAAAAATGTGCTTATAAGAAACCCCCACCATCAAGCCAACTTACTTACACACATGGACTAAATCGGTCACTACTTGTACAACATTAGAAGCTCCAACCTCTTCTATGGCATCTTTCAAAATTTGAAATTGGAAGAGTTTGCATCCTTCCTCTTCCATGAACAATCAAAAGCTCTAAGAAAATAAGAGCCAATTGAACTTGTGACAATAATATTGATGGGTGGCTGATGTTTGAAATTGGTCCATCCATCCCTTATCCAAGTTTGTCTCATATCTTCCATCAACACACTCACATTGGAAAATTCTCTATCAAGGAGGATGGTGTGTAGCTTATGTTCTACTAGTGGGACAAATGATAGACCAACAACTATGACATCTTTGAACATTTGTTTAAAATATGGTGAGCATGTCACATAAAATGGGATGGCATGAGCATAAAAAAATTTAGCAATAAAAGAATCAGCCACATCTTGTGATTGTATGTTAAACATATTTGCAACACTAGCAGCTCTCTTCTTTCCCTTGGTAGAAGTAGAACCTTCCCCCCTTGAATTTCAACATCCACAGATCCTATAGGCAATGACAAACTAAGCTGCAAACTCTCTAATGGAATTCCTTTCTTTCTTGCCTCCCCCTCCATATGCAATCTAGTTGCCTCAGCCTTCTTAGCTAAAGTTATAGCTTCACAACCTTTCATCCCTTGACCACCTATCTACAAAAGATGACAGTAAACGCTAGTGCAGCTGTCCCTATAGTATTTTTTGCATTATGGCATAGCCATACTCTACTCCCCCTTGAATTTTTTTTCTTATCTTTGTCAATTTGTGATGCAAATTGTAAGAGAGGTTTCTTGGGGTTAAATGGGCCTTTTGCATAGGTTTGAGGGGTTCGAAAGGACATTCAAATGGGTTTGTATTTGCTGGCCCTGCAATACTCCCACTCCTTGAAGAACCCCCAGTGACTGCCATTCTTCTATGAGTTCTAGTTCTACTTCTTTCTTGCATTTGGACTTCAATCTCTTCACTATCACTACTCTCACTACTGCTCATGGCTTTTTTTGGTTAAGAATTTAAAAGAGAGCTGCAAGTTCAAATAAAATCAAAATGCCCTCCCTATGTGTTAAATTTTTTGAAAAAAACTTAAAAAAAAAATAAAAAAATATAAGATGAAAAACTTACCTTTAATGTAGTGGATTTGATGCCCTAGTGTCTTCTTTCCACTGCTGTTCTCTACTCTTTTCGCTGCTCTTCACTTGTCACTTTTCAACACAAGTTTACAAATGTTGAAATTAGATAGTATTTTTTCTTATTGGTTTTTTGAGGGGTGAATTAGGTTTAGTTGTTGTTTAAAGGGGTGGGGAGGCCTTGTGGGCTCACCTACACCTTTTTTTAATTTAAAAATGTGTGTTCTTTTTAAAGCTCAACTGGGAAAGTGCTGGGCTGTAGGGGATGGTTAGCCGTCCCTTGATGTCCCTTGCAAAAAAGGGATGTTTTGGAAATGTAACCTATTTTTGGAAAGGGGATCACAGGCAGGGGACATTTCCTAGGCATCCTTGCATCCTCAAAACATTCCCTATAGGGTATGGGGGTACTAGGGCAGGGGACACATCCTTGGGGAGCACTGATTTAAACCCAATTAATTTAATCCTCAGGTAAATTTGCATTTATCTTTGGGATGCCATATTTTGGTGATCTTCCCTTTTGAGTATCAAATAGGTTACCATTATGGATAGATTGACATTGCATTTACATTTGTCTGGTATAATAAGGCGCTAGTCTGCATTCCCAAAGTAAATTGGTGTTAAGGGATGCTAGTGAAAGTCAAATTGTGTATCCTTGCATTGATAATATCGGATTTACTTGTAGATTTGTGTTGGATTCACTTGCATATTTGTGTCAGTTCGAATAATATATCTTTACATGAACCTTAGGAAAACCCCATGGCTTAGCAGTGCATTGGGTGTAGAAGAGGAGACCCGCTCTTGTTCAGGGCTTGAATCTTGTTGTTCCCTGCCAAAGATTCTTTCAATTGCGATGTACCCACATCCCTGGGGGCATCCTCTTGTCATATCCAAAGATTCAAGGGAAAGAGCTTAGAGCACCAATAGGTGGCCTTATTGAAACTACTAGTCTCAGTGCTAATGGATTAATGTTATAGAGCAGGTTGAGAGTGTCCAGCAGAAAATTGTTTAATTTGAAAATTCAACACTCAAAATCTAGATACCTTGTGTTGATTCAAACTTTATATTTGTTGTGTTAAAATTTCTAGTTGTGTGGGACTTATTATGTTTGAACTCGAACTTGAGTCTAAAGGTGTTAGCACATTAGAGTATCAACCATTTTAGAGGATGATGATGTTTTGGATGGTTGGTTCCCAACAAATCTGATGGTTATAATGGAATTTGATTCCTATATTCCAAAGGTTCCACCTGGTTTCGGGTGGACGGACAGGACGAAGACGGCGCGGGACAATTAAGTCAGGGGCTATTAAAGCGGGGACGGGGGGGGGTAAGTGGGTGCTGAAATACATATAGTACCTGAAAAAATAGTTATAAAAAGATGTATAAATATAAGAATTATAGATCTTGGAGACAACTAGGAGTCCCCTAGACGTCTTGAGGACACCCCAGCATCCTCGAAGTCCTAGTGGCGTCTTGGAGATAGTGACACTGGTGGTGGGATGGTGGCGTTGGTGGTGGGCTGGTAGGGGGACGTCCCCCCCAAGTCCCGTCTCCTCGGTGACGCCCCTCTAGGAAACGGGTTTTTGGGGACGCCCCTCGCGGAACACCGCTATATTCCAATTCTATGAATGATATATTTTTTTATTTCTCATTTGAATGTTGAACCTTGTAACATGGCACTGAGGAAATGAGACATTCTGAAAATTGGGCGTAATAACATGACTCAGGAAAATGAGACACATTGTTGCTACGTTAGTTCTGTTGGACTCAACATGGTATCACTTGTGCATTTCTGCACCCAATGTGAATTTTGATGGCAGCATCAGGTTCCTCTTAAAAAATGACAATTTAAAAAAGCAACACTTAATTTCAAGTCTATATGAGATAGCTACAACCTTTATAAGTATCAGGCCCTTGATACATTGCCACCATGAGACCAATAAGCAATTTTTGACTTCTTATCTCTGTATGATTACAAACTTAGTCCTATCAAAATTCAACATGGTCTTTTATATAGTGTTTACCTCTGTGAGACTGCAATGCTTTCAAGCATGCAGGATCAAGTTATTTGTCCATTGATGATTCTGCATTTGACTCTCCTACAAAGTTTGATTGTCAGCACAATGCTCACAATTTCGTATTCAAGAAAATAAAATATAGGTAACTATCTTGGCCATGCCTAAAATTTGACATGCAATTGATTTCTTGTGATCCTTTATCTTCCCATCACCAAGTTTTCCTAGCAAGTCTTTTATTAAATGTCTTCTCAATCTCACATTCTTTTCCTAGATATTTTCTTTGCCTGTCTTCTTGCTCTCAGCATCAGCCTTGGAAAATGCATCTTTGTAAGGGTCAACTTTCTTAAATTTTAACTTGTTATTTACCCCAGTGGGAAACTTATCTGTTTACAGGCCCACCAATTCTTATAGTGAGCACAATTGAAGCAACACAAGATTGCCGCAGTTGTACATGCTGTACACTCATTAGTGTTGTGTATACTTACATATTATTACAAAGCATATACAAAGTAGCTTCTATGAGAATACATACATAGAGATGTAAACAACATTTAAGAATATACAATAATTCCATTTAGACATTTAACACACCAAACTTTAGGATTATACCCAATAAAATCTATGCCCTTGTGGTTATCTGTCATTATTTCCTGTTTTGTATCCGTATGTAATAGAATACACTTGTCCATGTAAGGTTATGTGTCATAATTTCCTTTTTGCTTACATAAATAGCTTCCAAGATGAGCAGCCATGAGAAGATCAAATCTGGTGGAGGATGGAGTTACTAATCAAATAGAATTCAAATGTTGAATGAGAGGAATTGGAAGACTTGGGAATGAAATATTTTGGAGACAGAAATGCTTTTTTGATGTCACAAGATTCTCATATGAAGATTCTCAATTGATAATTTACATGGAATATCTCAATACTGCAAAGATATTTACGGGCTATGTCCCTCATTGAGCTTTCGGCTCGTTTTTACCATCGACGGTTGGAAAGCACCGAGGAGCTTGGCAAGGTTCTCCATCTCTCAACAACCGTTGATCGTTTCACTGGCATGGTAGGTCGCGTTTCATGTCATGGCACTGCTACGCAATAACTCGTTCGCCGCCTTCCATCCTCTCCATACGGGAGTTCGTGTCCAAAATATCTGCATTTAATGTCGCATTAACTCTGCTTCCAAAATATCTATCTGTTAATATCTGCCTTAGTTTTGTGGCCTTCTCTTTTATCAGCGACATCAACGGAGATACTCCATATTTTACTACTTACCCCGCCGCTAATGCTTTCTGCCCCTTCACTGTGTATAGATTGAAGTAGCAAGATTAAGCAGGAACAATACAGAACTTGGGGTTTCCTGCAAATTTCCTGCGACCTCTGCCCATTTTCTCACATTGGCATCATTGACAGGTATTTTTTTAACCTTCTGCTTTAGAGAAACCATTTCCATCTGCTTCAAATTTTCTAGGCTTTTATTTTTAAAGCAAATCCATTTCAAGGAATTTCTCAATAGTTCACGTGTTTATTCTATTCCATTTGATGGATGTCCTGAACCTGATTCGAAAGCTCCCATTTGGGGCTACGCAGGGAGGATGCTAGCAAGGTTGGCAAGCTGGGCATAACACCCGTCAGTTGCATTTGCTTAAACTTTTCTAAAGCCTTTTGAACAAACCCATTTGTAATATATCTTGCAATCATTGCTTTGCATGACTTGACATCTTTTTGAGGCATTCTGTCAAACAGTTTGCTTGCCTTCTCTGATCTTCCCTAAAAAAAAAACCCAGCCCCTCCGGTGGGCTCTCCATTCTGACTATTTTATGTCGGCTAGGTCAACTTACAGTTTTTCTCAAACATGTCAGAAAATGAGCTTGAAAACTGGCCATTTCTGCCTTTAATCTTGTTAGAATCTAATTTGTCAATAGTCTCCTCAATTAGAGAGGTAAACTGCACATAGGGGTTTCCTCCTGTTCCTAATGCTCGGTGGGCATTGCTCCAAGTGACAGGAGAGAAGCCTACTTTTTGGTAAAGGCTCACTAAACGTCGATTCAAAAGCAGCCTTCGCTCTTGGAGGCTCCTAAAAATCAATCTATAGGAATTGCCAGAGTTTTTGTTTGCAAAGCATTTGTTTGTTTCCCAAACTTATGTAGAGATGATGATACATTTGGCCTGTTACCTGCCTCCGCTGCCATTGCTGCATGAGAATCTAGCCCTTATTATGTGTCCACATGAATCTCCAAGGTAACATGTAAATATTCTCGAAAGTGTAAACTGCTAAAATGAAACAAACAATTTGGTAGGTTATTGATGTAACAGATTTTAAGCAGGAGTCTGCATTTTGTTCTCATTCATTACAAACTAATAATAGTCTTTAGTTATCTTAATTTTATTCTACTGCTCCATAAACTGCAAGTACTGAAGTTTTAGTGTTCGGACTTTCAATCAAAGAACAAAAAATACAGTAAAAAGCATGACATAAAGAATGAATTGACTTGGCCATATCTGCCTAAAGTCCAACAGCAAAAACAACATGCAATACTTATGTGTTGTACCCTTCACTACTAAAATCATCACCATCAAACCTTGGCAGCAGTCAAATACCTACTTTTTTGAACAATAACTGATGAAAGGGCAGAAACATCAGGATTTAGTCACCTAAACCATAATAGAGTTCCATAGAATTCACTGGGATAAGCTGTATTGTGTAACCAAACAAAACAACACACAATGAAACCAAATGCATAGAGAACTGCTAAACTTGCAAAAATGGAGAGGTCGGCCATTTCCACAGAAAACCAATTGACTGATGAGAGACTATGTAGATGACTGATGAGGTAGGAGATCATCCAATATAATATAAACCTTGCCTTAGTATTTAAGGACAAAATGGCTTGTGCGGTTGTTGTGATTCCATTACTCTTAAATCTCTCTTTGTAGTCTCACCCTTGCATACAATGATATAAACACTACAATCAAAGTACATCAGAAGAGCAGTAGTGGACAGGTGCACAACCCCATTCCACATACCGTACATGTCATCATTTTGTTATTTTCCAATAGTTGAAAAAAAAGTTTGATGCTCTTCTTACCTTACATTTTCTTTTTATTAAAAGTCTACGAAATATCTCTTTCAATTGTTTGAGCCCACATACTCGAATCAAACACTTTCTTGCCTAGATAAAGTTCCTATTGATGCAACTATGATATAATATCTGTTGGTTTCACTTTTCTTCTCAATGCCATTCAATTTTCCCCTTCACCAAAATTACATGTGTTATTATTGTAATATTGGCTGCGACAATTAGTCATTGTAATGTGTTTCCAGCTGCTGTTTGTTGTAATGTTGGCTACAACTATCACCTGGTTTTTTGTTATTCTTTCCTCTTAACTGAGTTTCCTCACTACTCGCATCTTGTTGTTGTTATTAATTCATATTCAAGCTTTCTCATATTCAAGCTTTCAAAAATTAATATGTTTACTTCATATATTGAAGCTATTTAACTGTGCTTGATTATTTAGAGACTGCATTACTGCATTTCCAAGGGATGAATTTTTGATAAAATATTTTCAGTTTTAACCTTGCAAATAGGGGACTGTAATATTGTAAAACTTTGTGCAGCAGCAAGAAAAACTGTGTCAAATTTTGTTCTATAAAACCTTGATAACAGGTAAAATCTTATTTTTATGACAGTTCAAACAACCGTTTCTACAAACAAACGTTTCTAATGTATCCATTTCCTCATGTCACAAATCCTTAACCTTTCAATGACAAGGTTTCTCTACAAATATTTTCGTATGTCAGCTACAAGAATATTTGGATATTTTCATTCAGATTTTGTTTGAAGTCCTCCATTAATCTGGAAACTTATCTCAAATTCTATTCTTTTTTGTAAGGTGTATTTTGGCATATGGTTCTGGACAGGCAACTCTATCTTGTACAAATTGAAATATAGCATGTCCTTGTACTATATGTGACCCTGATAAGGTGAGTTTCTAAAGAAAATGTTCAACAAGCTATCCAATCATTTGCAAGTTGTGTATATGCTTAGGACGAAAAACTGGTGAAGTCCCCTTGCCTTTTATGTTGTTCAATTTGGGATTTCCAACTATTGTTTAGCCTGTATCAATATAGCATTTGTGGACTGCTCATGAGATCTTAGTGGTTTACAAATATTCTTAATACAAGGTGTTTTTGATCAATGTGAAGGGATTGTCAAATCCTTAATACAAGATAGGTTCCTAAAAAGATACTTTGAGATGAAAGTAAAGGAAGAGAACGCAAAAATATTTAATGTAATTTGTACCTGTATGTGGGATCATTGAATAATTTGAAACTTTGTATCTGCCTCAGACTAGGTGACTGATCTATCCTTTGCTGTTGTTAATTTACGTTTCTTGGACATATAATTCAAAATGCTTTCTACACATGACATGTAACTTCAACAATTTCTGTATCTACTACTTATCAGAGCAGATACCTCTAAGTGCATTTTAGAAATTTAGAGTATGTAAAATATTTCATATAGAGCATTATTTTCGTATAGAATCTATCTAATATAGTTACGAATTTTATTGACTATATCCGAGGAAAGCGTCACTTATAGCAGTAAATTTATCTAATTATCCTAGCAAGCCTCTATTTACTCTTCATCAAAGACAATTGTTTGGAATAAGTACCTTCTAAGAAATAATTACAACTCAAGCCATACTAAGAACAAAGAGAGCGAGGAAAGAATACGTGGCCTTTGTAGGCCTAAATATAGGTTGTTTAATGAAATACTATTTCCCTTAACTATAATTTCAGTACCGAATGAAAGACAATCTATGAATGCTCTGTACTAAAAGTACAAGTATAAATGACTTTGTCAAGCAAAGGTTTGGAAGATGTTTTTGACACCATAAAAGAAATACACACATTTTAGGTATCTCACTTTACTATTTGGAGAGAAGAAATTGATTCCTATTTTTCATAGACAAAGGTTCTAATAGTACTTGTTTCTAAGATTGCACTTCATTGTGGTTCTTTCTTTTTTTCTCTTCCAATGCCAAAAATCATTATTACATGTTACAATTAGTTATCTTTACAAACTTATATACAATTTTAAAAGTTAATTTGTTCAACAAAAATAAACATTAACTTGCATTTCCATACATAAAATAAATTTTTAGAACAACATTCACATCCCATTCAACGCAGTTCATCTTCCACAACTCTTCGGCGTACCCATTGCACACAAAGGTGCCATTGCTAGTGTTGCAGTTGTGTAGGGATTGAATTCATAGTGTAGAACTGAATCATAAGTCATTGCATGAGAATGTTTGGTGTTCTTTTTTAAGAATTGAACCTGTGACATGCATTGATGTAAGAGGAAATGATGCTTAAGATTGAAGTGTAGAAACTCCACCTTGGAGTTGTGAGCAAGCTGGCTTAGTATGGAAACCCATTATTTGGTAAGAAAAATGATCAATATGGAGCTCACTGTTTTGTAAACTTCCGGATTGAATTGAGGAAGAATATTTTGTAGGTGGAGAGAGAAACTTGCTCAAAAGTGGAATATGTTTTATGGTAGCTGTTATCCTCAAACATTATCTTTACCATGGGTCATGTGGGTCTGTCCATTTAAAGAGTGTGATGCCTCATGACTAGGATGGTGAGGCCTATAAAGATAGCATCTCTGTAGAAATTCAATTTCCTTAAAACTTGTTGAAGGTGAAGATTCTACCCTTGTTGTGTAGGTGGAGACAAATTGCTAGGTGGGACTATCATGGAGATGTTATTATGGTTGTGCATGTAATTGATTTTGTAGAAGCATAATTTGGAACATTCTCATAATGTTTTGTATTAGCTTTTCCCAATTCCTAATTTGTGTAGCCGAAATCTGTTGAAGAGCACCATCATGAGTTACAGGGATCTGGTTTGAGTGCTAATACTTGGCAATTTTAATCATAATTCCCTTGTGGGATTTTGGAGCCATTTTTGGTCAGATACAGGATTAAGAAAGAGGATTTTTAAGGTTTTGCAGCCAATGATCAGAAAACATAGACTCCATG
>VDFB02180928.1:0-15263 GCA_007258455.2 Sequoia sempervirens | reverse complement strand
TTGATTAAGGAGAAAATATTCAATAGAACACCATGAAACCAATTTGAAGCACTAGATATCATAGTTACAAATTTAAATTCAAAAAATTAAAATTTTATCCTTCATGGAAAAAAAGTTGTTATATGATGAGTGCCACTCCTTAAAATGTTTTAATTAAAAATATTTTCAAGGAGATGGAAAAAGAAGTGCAATTTGATTCCAAATTTTGAAAAAAACATTTAGAATCTACAGACAAATTTTCACAAATCACTAGTTTGCACTCATCTCAAATTCCCTGCTATTTTTAGCTTCAAATTATAGGTTCCTAAAGTGTGAAGACTTAGTTAGAAAAATATTTTAGTAAGTTCACAATAAAAATTGTAAACCAAGTATTATGGGGATCACCTTATATATGAATATATATATATATAGAGAGAGAGAGGAGATATATATATATATATATATATATATATATATATATATATATATATATATATATATATATCTATATATATATATATATATTTCCTAGTTACACCGATAGGTGTAATATACAATGGTATCAAGGGGGGAGTGAGATGCGTGTGAACAATTTTTTGTTAACTTTTTTAGGAAACTTCTAAAATGGCCAACATACATTAGATAAATGATACATTGTAAATCTAGATCATTAATTATTAGGTTTTAGATCTAATGGTGGATATTTTGTTGCCCTGTCTTGCTCTAGAATGTAACCCTATTTTATGAGGGCGTTGTATTACGGTTGCGATAGAGAGAGACGATGATGTATTCTAAGAGTTTGATAGTAGACACATTGTCTCTTGATCTCTGAGTGGTGATACTCTTGTGAGAAGCTTGCTTTGCAAGTATATTGTAATATTTGTGACTTACTAAATAATATATTAGGTAGCTTTTGGAGTGTGGCATTTTTCTCCCGAAAGGGTTTTCCCCACGTAAATCACTATGTTGTGGTATGCATGATATTTATGTTTATTTCTATTTAAGTTTTTGTAACTGTTAAAGATCTATAAATTTTTGCATTATTCTCCTCTCAAGATTAGTGTAGGAATTTGTTCCGCTACCTTAGCTTCCTTACATAAGGTAGGTGACAAGTGGAAAAATTCTCAGAAATGATCGTTTGAATGTTAAAATGTAGTGGGATGCTAGCGCAGTGCATGAGCATCCGTGCGTTGCACTAGTGTCCAAACAAATCACACCAATAAATGGATGGAAATGAGGAAGACACAAGGTTAACACAAAAATGCCACGCAAAGGTAGCTATTGAAAAGGGATCTTGAGCATCCTGAGGGGAAAATGCTGATGCAAGGGCTAAGATGAGCCTACATAAATACTAAGGGAGTGGGCACTAAAGTGGATACAAAAGGTGTAGGTGAAATTGCAAGAGTATGCAATTTTTTGATACTATAGGTTATTTTAGTATGGCCTAGGAAATTTAAATTGGAAATAGATGGTGATTTGAATAGTGGGACATCTTGACCATTTTTTAAAAAATTGAAAGGAAGAGTTGTTCGTTGGGGTTTTTGTATCCACCCAACATCGTATTTTGAAATATTTTATTTCTTTATTTTTATTTATCCATTATTTTGCGTTGGTACTTATGGTTTTGAGGAGAACAACATCAACTATTTTCCTGTGGGTGATGTCTTTGGACTTTATCATCTGCACTCATATGTGCAATCCTAGAGTTTCTGTATTTCATATCCCTTATTTCTTTTGATGTTGATTTTATCTTTTCATAAAAGATGGAGATATTTGAACTATTCTCATCTAATATTTTCATTTGTGAGGAAGTGTGATAGTCTATCCTTTGGTCAATGGTTAAAGGCGAATAAACCGTCTCATATGGTCATTGGAATGAGGTCATCATGCAACAAGGTTATTACTTCCACTTATGTAACCATGCTTATGCATTGATGTCATAAAATTTAAGTATCAGTGTGTTATTTCATAGCATCTCTAGGGTGTAGGTGTGCATTCTAGTATGTTTGTGTCATAATTGTATTACAAAAAAAATATCCATGCATTCTTTAACAATTAATGTCTTTGATAACAATTAGGCCATATAGTTCTTCAATTACACCCTCAACTACCTTTATTTTTAATTAATGACATGGTTCTCAAGTTTCATCTACCTTGATAAATATATTTCAAGTCACCAACTAGGCAATCACTACCTCCACCATTACAATCAAATCTTGTAGGAACCATCAAAACTCCATCTACCCAATAATTTAAATCTAAATTATTCCTTGAGTTTGTTTCTTACTTTAAGATTTTTTATTTGAACACTTGAACTTTGATTTGTTTGCTAAAAAAAATTCATCGAAGTTTTATCATGTATTAATGGCATATGCACACCTCTCTTGAAGTCAATGCTTGCAAGTATTTGGCAATCCCTTGATATTCTCATTTCTTTATCAATCGACCTTAGAGAATGTCATGCTTTTCCCCACTCATCCAAGCTTAACTCCTTCACATTCCATTACAAAGCAATGTGATCATGACACATGATACTATGGACATTTGATGAGTGTGGCACCATAAGTAGTCTAGAATCCTCCTTTTTTGCCCTTGCCCCCCTCCATTTGCAATTTTGTGCAAAATTTTGGGTTTCAAAGCTCGGGTTGAGGATGAAAATGGAAATAATTTGACAAACCCAGTTGGAGTATTATAGTCCTTGAAACAAGCTCTCCATAAAGTATAATTTTAATATATTTTGGTTTTATTATGTATTTCTTTTAAATAATTTAAAAGATAGGTTTTTCTACCAAAATCAATCTCCTCGTTTCCACGGGAAAATACATTATCAAAAACAAAAATCTAGGTGCATACCTCTCGGGATCCAAATTGGAAAAAATTCGAAATTTCTACTACAAAGAGCAATTTGTCCACCTTATAATCAATATTTTGTAATTATTTCGACTCAAAATCCTAATGATGAAAAATATTCAATAAAACATCTATGAAACCATATGAAAGGTGCTATATATCATAGTTATTAACAGGAATTCAAAAAGGGAATTCGTATCCCTCTATAGAAAGTGCTGCTATACCTGAAATGATCGCTTCTTTAAAATGGAAGTTTTATGATAAAAACCAGTTTTTGAAGATGATGAAAAAAGTGAAATGCAAGTTGATTCCAAATTTAAATATATATATATATATATATATATATAGACAAAATGTCACAAATCACTAGTTTGCATCATCTTCAAATTCCTCATGGTTTAGCAGTTATAGGTGTTCAAAAGTGAATATTTAGTTAAAAAAGTCTAATTCAATGTCAAGTTTGGCCAAAAAGTGTAACCCACTATTGTGGGATCACCCATATACATGTTGAAAACATACCAATCCCACCACATTTTTGTTTCAACCAATAACATATCCCACCATTGGTGCCTTCTCTACTAAGTTTTAGAGAGAAAAATGTGTAGTTCAATAGTGTTGATTAGACCATGGTGGGACTCCCTACATTCAAATATCCAATTACATGAGATCTCACTAATAACACCCCATAGACCTCTTGAAACTTTCATGAATAATAGATATTAACACCAACTTCTCCAATCTAGTGGCTATGAAATGTAGTGACACAGTGCAGGTAGAGAATCATTGCTTCACCTATCAAGCCATGCATGTCGTCAATCAAAGATGTCCAATGACTACCACTAATTAGAAGTCATGTTAGAGAACATTAGGACATGGAGGAGTGCATGTCATTAGATTAAGAAAGATCAACAATCACCACTGCATCGATCTTCATTGTACTTCAAACTTGCTAAGATAGTCTATCACCATATACAAAATCAATACTCAATTACCAATAAAGCACAAATGAACCACTTATGTTATGGGCATTTGCCAACAAGTCAACAAGCAGATAAAACAAAAAGGTAAAAACTAAGGCAAGTATTTTGAATTTCTCATAAGGCTTTAGAACTATATTTCCATGAATGCAAACCAAAATCTTATTTAAAGAAACAAAGAAGGAAAATTCATATGGAAGTAAAATAATTGATTACCAAATCTTAGTGAATCATTCTTGAGAAAACTATTTAAACCTAAACAATAAACAAGAATATAGATGAGACGACAAAAGATAAATTAATAGAGATACATAATTAAAAAATAAACAAAACAATTTATAAAACCATAATTAAGATCTCTCAAATCAAATGTATGTAATTTGATAACTCAAAAGTGAACTCTTCTGAAGACTCATCCTGATTTATCTTTGAGCATCCTCACTTGTTAGTAAAATGTATGGATTTTACAAATCCCTTACATTAAGCTTGGATGTTTTTAAGTGAGTTCATCCTTCAATTATTTAAATGAATATTTTTTGGCCTTTAGGGAGCTTCTCCTCTAAGGCTTGTTAAATATTTAAATTGTGAAGAAATGTTCAAATGTGTACCATAAGCATGAGTTCCCCCTAGGAAATGTCCCACTTTCCTTTCTACCATTATTTGGAAAAGTGCAACTTTATCATGGATTTCATAATATCTAGCACTTGAAGTTGTTGGCACTAGGTAATCAACCGTTCAACCTCATCCAGTTGTCTCCTATTTGCATGCCCACTAAGAATAAGAATGATAATTGTGTGTTGTACTTGGTGACCAATTGTGTAGAGTAACTTACAATTTAAAGCAAACAAGAGTTGGTTGAAACAACAAACATTCACATGAGTTGTAAAGCATGTAAAATTGCTTTCTTACTGACTTGAAAAAGACATGAGTACGTTGCATACTTTATAGAAGAGCATGAAAAACTTTGGTCAACCTTTCCACTAATACAATTTCATGAAGAATTCAGTGCTAAGAATCAACTAATCTAAGCTTTGATTCCCTTGAACAATAATTACTGCACCAGCGTAGGTTAAAATATCTTGTCAATTGACAATAACTTTTGACCTACCAAGAACCATGTGACCCTTGGCGTACTGAAAATGACAATTCTATGCATCAACTTATGAAAACAAAAGTATGTGCAAGGGGCATAAATGCTCTCCACCCTTCTCATTGGCTCTATTCATCTTCCAACTCTATGTTTGAAGAGTACTAACGGCCTTACAAGAATATAATATTATAATTTTTTTTAAGTTACTGAACAAAGTTGATTATGAGAAGAGGTTGTCAAGAGATTTTTTTATTTAATATATTTATAATATTAATTTTAAAGTTGAGATATTACAAATATCACCGAGTCATAGTGGGCCACTAATAACAAAAATATCTCGAAGTCATTTTGTACAATTACATCAAGATAGATGATTTCAATGCCCTATTCAACAGAAAGCATCCTAAGTTTTCATTTAACTTTTAACTAAGATACAAAAAATTGACACAGTTTCAATCCAAAAAAATAGCTCACAAGATTTAAGGATGTTATGATCAAAGAACTTATCTTTGTTTCATAAAGGAATTGAACATGATATTTAAAGCATCCCAACTTCGATAATTCACTATACAGGGGACTTCCATTAAATTGAGAGGAAAGAGTTGAGTTTCTTTTTTATGGGAATAATTCACTTTTATATTAAACGTATAAAATAATAATTCTCATTCACATGAAATACAAGTGGAGTAGAATCACACTTCTAAAAGTCTATTTTGGAAACAAAAACAAAAAAGTGGACATACCACTAAGCAACAAGAGCTATATTGGTAGAAAATGGAGGGGGATGATTATTAGGGGGTTTGCCTAAGTCATCTAAAGGATCATGACATCAAGAATGAGCTCCCAACCGATAATGACATCCTTTTTCTTTTTGTTCTTCTAAATCGCCAATGATATTGTTTTTTAGAATATTGATAAAAAATATTGATTGACATTAAGAATGTATAAATGCCTCTTCAATTGAAAGGGTATTTGATAATTAATTGGTATTTAAAGATTGACAATTATTTTTTATTAATAAGAAAGCTCTATTGTTTGAGAAGCATTTATACATCTCTTTCATTAAAGATTGTATGTGACTAAAAGGGTAATGAAGTTGATAGGAGATCATCGTTATTAAGAGTCTAAAAGGACGGAATTTTGATAAGAGAATATTTGACCAATATGTTAAAGTCGAAGTCAAAAATAATTTCAATCAATATCAAGACTTAAATACTTAGACATCAATTGACCAAAGAAAGTTCAACCCATTTTTGAGCTTTCGAGAAGTATTTATATAAGTTGGTTGAATTCCTTAAGCTCTTTGATCTATTCCACTAATTTTAGAAGTAAGATACATAAAGTTACAAGGAAAATAATTGAAATAAGCTTGAGTTTTGATTAATATGTTGAAGGTATATATATTTATTAAAGTTTGATTATGTAAAGAGCACTTATTATAATGTAGAAGGTCTTAAAAGAATGTATTAAATTTAAAAGTTAAATTTTGTCTGGCTTATCAATTCTCTCTTATTAATCAAAGCTTCTCTAACTAATCAAATAATATTTTAACACAATGTCATTGTTTAAGTTCCTTAACCTCATCAAAAGGTTTTAGATTAATTGTTGAAGACAATCGATGAATGCTATGGTATGCCATTTGCTTACGCCATCCACCAAAATTCAAATCTCCTAAAGATGCAATAACAGGAGATGAGGACAAAGATCAAAATTGCCCCAAAATAGATACCCCTCACGATTTAACTCAACCAAACAAAATATATACTTAAACTCCTACTCTCTTTTACAAAAAAAATTAATCTAAATTTAACATAAATTTAACATTCTCTCCAACAAAAAATAAAAATATTTTTTTTTCAAGAAGCCAGCTAAAAAGAACTTGGTGCTGTAGTGGTCATGTCACAATCATGCCCTTAAATAACACTGTTCCCAATTAAACCGTCAGCTGTACTCCAAAGCCCTTCCTGCACGGTCACATGGCATATATAGTCCTCGTTGCCAATGATGCCCTATAAAAGAGGAGGGAGAAAGAGACAAAGTACTTACACTAGGGCGCCATGTTTAAAATTTGTTCTTTTCCTTCTCCCAATAAACATTAATTTTTTAAACAACCGACATCTTTGCCTCGAAGCGAGAGTACACCTAATAGGCAGTGGGACCCACTTGTGTTTATTACAACTGTTTATGCATGTGTCGAGTGGGTTCCACTGGCCATTAAAGCTAAGAAATACAAATATTATATTACAAATTAGGTGGGCTTTAATTGTCAATTATCATGAAAATAGTTTGTGTTTTAATTGTCTCTTTTGAGGAACCCAATGTGGTAATAGAGAGATCCAAAGTTAGGACCCAAAAAACACATGGTGGTGTTTCCCTAGAGATTCTCATTCCTTATCTCTAGCATTTCAATCCCCAATGTAGGGAATGCCCTCCCTAATTAGGATAAAACTAGGGTTCATAACATCATGGCCACTTGCCCTCCCTAATTAGGATAAAATTAGGGTTCATAACATCATGGCCACTTGCCCTCCCTAATTAGGATAAAATTAGGGTTCATAACATCATGGCTAGTGATCACCATGGGTCCCACCCACTGATGACATGGGATATGAAAACACTAAGAAACTACATCTGCCATAAGGATTTCCTTTTTTATGGGTAAAACTGGTGTGTTTTGGAATGAAGAAATTGGGTATTAGGCTGCAATTGCATTATTTATTAGAGCTTTTCATGCACTTTCCCAATATTATAACATTCACAAGATCTTCAACTGCGCTAGATTTTCACCGTCCCTTGATGAAGCATATATAGAGACTGCATTAGGAATTCAGGAAAGAAAGAAGGGATCTCTCTCTGCAAACTCAGGAAGGACTTAAACATTTTTAAATGTAGACAGGCGGGACGACATCTGAACAGGCAGTTCTCGTGACTGGGCAAGATTGAATTCTCTTTGGAATGTGTTTACACACTTTAAGTATGCTCTTCAATCATCATTTAGGCCTTTCTTAGTTTGTCTCTTCTTTGTAGGTTGTAAGATCTAACTAGTTATCTATGGTAAGAAACACAAATACCCATTACTTTGGAACAAATGCCTGCAACATTCTTCTTGAGTGGCATACATTAATGATGTTCTCTTGAAAACAAGTGCCTTAAAGTTACTATAATGTAATGTGGTGGATCTCATCTAGGATGTCTAGCACCTTTTGTCTTTTAAGTCATTTTAAGAAAAGACCAAATTTAAGCACTAGTGGTCATTGCAAGTTGTGCCCTCAAAAAGGTCTATAATACATCTAGACATGAAAGTAGTGTGCTTAGAATGATGATAATAGTAATGGGGTGGTGTGCCCATGAAACATCTTTTTCCAAAGAAAGGCACTTTTATTCTCTTAAAGTTGCAATAACACTTTTATAACGGAATGGAATACAAATGCTCCTCACTTACTCCTGCCCAATCCCAAAGGAGTCAATTCTTAAGTAAAAGCTATTTTCATATTTATTTCACATCACATGGCCCCTTTAGCATGTGAAGGATGGAACTAAATTTTATTAGGTAGCTAATCATTTTTTTTAATATAATATATTATTAATATATGTTAGTGTATTATAATATTGTAAGAAGTAAATTTAGCACATGATTTTATAGATTAGATTTATATAATATAGTTTCAAAACAAAATATATTAGCAATTATATCATTTTATAATATATTTAATCGACTTAATATTTAGAATGAGGGTGTTATGACTATTTTTATGTTAAAAACAAGATAATAGAACAAAACATCAAAATATAATTAATTATAGTTAAAAACAATAATAAAGATCTAATAGTTAAACAAAAGGTGTTTGAAATTAGGAATAAAAGCTAGGTGAAAATCTACATAACAAATAGCAAAATAATTTGGGTGTTGCATGCTAGTTGTTTGAAAAAATGTCTAGCATCCCTTTCTTGTCTATAGTTTCAAAAATCGGTTATACATATTAAAAAAGAAATATTAACATATTATTTATTTATTTTATTTCATGGACAAGATAACATCATATTCCAACATGCTCCCTCTTGATGATGAGAGAACTAACAAACCCATCTCTTGTTGGGAAAGGTGTCTCAAACTTTCGTCCTAATGTTTTGATTTATTTATTAATTAAAAACTATGAAAACATTTATTTTTGGTACCCCAATTTGATAGGGTCATAACTCCTAGCTTGCATAACTAAAATCAAAGTTCTTAGATGCATTGGAAAAAAGTCCAAAAGCCATCAATATACTTGCAAGGAAGTAGTAGTCTCTATCTAATGCCCAAAAAATGCTCCAAAGACCTCCAAAATGTATAAAATATCAGTTTTTTTTTTAAATTTAAATTTCTTATATTTGACCATGCAAATATCATCCAAATGCTCTTAGACCTCTATTGGAAGTATATGTCATCTTTGAATGGATTTGAGAATGACAAAATAATGCCCAAATCAAGGAGTTGCATATGATAGATTGTATGGCATTTTATGATAGTTGTAAGAGGATATTTTTAAAATAGCCTAGAAGAGCATGACCAACTTGGGTATTGGAATTTGTGCCACTTTTATGCCCATGGATTTGGTACACAATCTTGGAAACCACTATTGGTTTTTGGATTGATATTTCCTATAAATAGAGCGATTGGGATGGAGAATGCATAGTTGATTTGTAGGTGTTGTTATGCTACTGAAATTACTCCAAAGTTGTATGTTGGTGATATACCTATAAGGGCATGTCTTTGAGACTGTATTGTAATCTTTATTGCTGGTAATATAATTGATTCTTGTTTTGGAGTGTGGATTTGTTCTTCTTAAAGGGTTTTCCCTATGTAAACTTGTGTTACAATCATTTTTGTTGTGTATTATTTTTTATAGTTATAAAGATCATTAGTTGTTGCACATACCTCTCTGCAAAGATTAGTGTAGGAAACATTGTTTTCATACTTTGATTCCTTTCTTTGGTATCAAATCCCAATAACCTAAAATTCTAAGTGTTAGGGATAAAAAAAATTATATTGTGCGAGCTTACATAGACAAAGGTCTTGTTGTAGGAAATAACGATAATAATATTGAGAATAGAGATGGAGAAATTATTTTCCACCAAATTTGAGATTTGGAAGCTCAAGATGAACGATATGCTCACAAATATAGATCTATGGATTGAATTATTTAGATACAAACTATCTACAATGAAATAAGAATATTGGGAAATATTGGATGCAAAACCAAATAATCTCATTAAACTCTATTTGGCCAATTTAGTGTTGTTGAATATCCATGTTGAAGCCGCCACAAAAACCCTTTAGAAGTTGTGGGCTATGTACTAGGTTAAATCCTTGGTTAACAAACTTTTCTAGAGGAAGAAATTATATACACTTAGGATGGAGGATAGTGGTTTTGTGGCTGATCACCTAAATTCCTTCAATATGATTATGTCCTATTACACACAATTGGAGTAAAGATGGAGGATGAGAATTGTTGAATGAAATTGTTATGCTCATTTTTACACTTGCAAGATCAATACATGATGAAAAATGGGAGTACTACTTTTAAATAAAAATGGTTGGGGCAGTTGTATTTTTACTTTAGAGAAGATGCATAGAAAACTTATGAATCAGCTAAGGAGGCCCTAGCTATTCATGCAATACTAAAAGAAAAAGGAAAGAAAAATTACAAAAAAAAGATTAGTCTAGATCCAAATCTTACAGGAGATCCAAATATCTTGAAAATACTAAAGAAAAATATTGGAACCATGACACGCATAGGCATTTTAGAAGAGACTACAAGTAGGATAAAAATAAAAGAAGAATGATTCAGATGATAGATTTGAAAGTATTCTCAAAATTATGGTGATGCTTTTGTTATGGTCTTGGCAATATGCAAATAAGGTGCATGACTAGTACACTTTAGTGCTTCCTTCCACATTACCTCACACCAAGGCTAATTTTTAAAATATAAAGAACCAGATGGTGGGATGGTGTACCTTGCAAATGAATCTCACTTAAAAATGCATGGAAGAGACTTGATTAAATTTACTAGAATGGATGTTTGAAGGGCATCAATAGTGTACTGCATATCTTTGGTTTGGATTGGAACCTAGTTTTTATAAGTAAGCTCAATGATGTGAGTTTGTAGGTTATTTTCTCTAATGTAGGGTATAAGATGGTGCGAGGAGCTATGGTGCTAACTAAATTTGTTCATGTAAACTATTTTTTAGTGATATGCATGCATAACTTTATTTTAGGTGGAAAAGGAGATCTTAGGCCTAACGGATAGATCACAAGAATCAAACCTTTTCCAAAAATATTGGGTGAATCTAGATCAAAAAGGATATGAGATCAACTTGTTGGGAGTTGAGCTAGTCATATTTCCCAAATTTCACAATTTTTAGGAAATCGCCACTATCCCAGATCAAGGATCCACGAGAGGCTATTAAACCATGTCGCAAATCATGTGGTCAATGTTGACTGAGGGTTGGAAGCGTCAAGCTTCCAACAATCCCCCCAGTGCAACCATGAGATTCGAACCCGCAACCCAGGCTCTGATACCACTTGTAGAGAGTTGAGCTAGCCGTATTTCCCAAAAGCCGCATTTGTCAGGAAACTGCCACTATCTTAGATCAAGGATCCATGGGAGGTTGTTAAACCATGTCTCGAATCATGTGGTTAGCGTTGACCAAGGGGTGGAAGCGTTGAGCTTCTAACACAACTTACAACCTAAAAGGTGAGTCAATCATACGGATCTGAATTTGGGATGTGGCAATATAAAACTATGAAAATGCACAACTTTTCTGGCTGATACGGTACCGTTAAAATGAAGAAGGTGGGCAAATTGAATCGAGAATATGAGAACGAACACATAAAAACTTAGGATTTGAATTTGAGCTAAATTTAGCAATCTACTGTCATAACAGCCTAGAATGAACGCTTTGATTTCATTCATGAAGCTTGAGGTCTATGGCACTTTAGGATTGTTTAGAGCTTTGTTGGGAGATCTACAGGATTCCGAAACATTTATAAGGTTAGAGTAGCAAGGATGAACAAATATTCTTCAATCTTTTTACTCCAATTTTCAACAGATGCAACGAAAGGGGAGTTTGCATTATAGGGCTTGTCCTACAAGTCAAGCGCGTGTTACATTCTACCATGGACTCTCAAGTCACATTCATCACCTTCAAGGATCAACTATTGCTTGAATTGATTTGATTTGAAGACCTACAAGTGTTAGTGCTAAAAAATGAAATACATGCAAAACATGAACAAAACTCACACAAAACTTCACATGATGCTTGAATAACACAATGCTGAATAATTCTAAAAATTCTACTCTTGACTGCTCTTGAGTTCTTTACGACACTTAATTTGCTCAATTGAATTCTCAATATATTTATTGACTTTTGAAATTATGAAAATACTATGTATTTATATGCAACTAATCTAATTTCCCAAAAAATAAATCCCGATAGCCGACAACTAAAAGTTGAATTTCAAATTTAATAAATTATCGACATTGACATATTTAAATTTGGAGCCAAAAATAGGTAGTCTAGGGTGCCCTATACCCTAGATTGGATTCTTGATTTTTAGGGATACAGTAAAATGAAATTATTCACTGATTTCCCATGTTTGATTTTTTTGATAAATATTTTAAAGTGGGAAATTACATGCACAATTAGGTCCAAACACATGGGGGGGGAAAACCTAGTGCGAAATTGTCAAGGGTGAAATTTTTTTACACTACATTTAGCCCCCATTTTAGTGAGAGTATGAAATTATGCTCAAACTCACACTAAATTAAGACTATTTCAGGAGGGGTTCAATTATCCTTGAAATATTGAAGAGATAGGATGACATTGAATCTAGGGGATGCCCTAAACCAGGATTCAAGATCCTATGGAAAGACAACATAAGGACAAAGGAACACACATGTATGAAATGTAATGAAACATGACAAACACAAAGTATACACGATGAAGATACACAAAATAAACATAAATTAAAGCTAACAACAAAAATATAAACAAACACAATGCAAACATAATGCAAACACAAAGAAGACATAAAACACAAAAACAAGGGTTAGTACTAAAAGGGTTCGAGTCAATAAGGAAAAGAAACCTTAGTCTTAAGTTTGTCTAATATACCAAACACCATCTCTCAAATATGATGTTAGTGAAGATAGTGGTCTCATAAGGACTAGCAAGTTGTGTTATTCCAAGTCACTCATGAGCTATATAGATCCTATTGGAAAATGTGCCTCAAGCTTACTAACATGAAACTCCTGAAAGGGAAAAGTCGATGAGACCCTCAAAATGCCTTACCGACTAGCAGCTGTGTTCTAAACTGCTGAAGTGCTCAGATCGCTGAGACTTTGATTTTGTCTTGCCGACGAGAGTCATTGGCAAGACATGTCTATCGCTATGAGTTTTCCATATCATTCTACCCGGACAAACCTCTTGTGACGAGTTGGCTTCTAGTGGTTATCGGGGAGACTCTTGGTGACATAAGTCATCAGGGAGAGACATGAAGCTTTAGAGTGACTCATTCTGATAGAGTATGTCTCACCGAGGTTTTACATATTAGTGACAGATGTCATCAGGGAGACAGTATGAACCTTCAGAGTGACTCATTCTGATAGCACTAGTCTCGTTGATGGGTTGGCTCCTGGTGATCATCGGGGAGACTCTTGGCTAATAGGTTTGCAGTCGGTATGAACTCTTGTTGAGAGTGCTAGTCTCGCCAATGGTTTTGTTTATGAACTATCGATGGATCTCCACGTGATGAACTTCGGTGTAACCTCTTGTCAATGGTGTTGCTCTTGCCGATAGACTGGTCGGGGTGACAAGAACTATCGATGACATCGGTGTAACTTTAGCCGATGATACTTGGTCAGGTTTGCATTCGGTAAGAATTCTTTCCAATGGATGTGGTCTCACCGACAGACTGGTGAATTTGATATGACTTCTCAGGGTGTTGTTGATAGCGATGATCATGCCGATGGTTTTGTGATCGGGCATTTTGGCATCAGGGAGACACGGTTTAGTGTTCACCGACATGCGATTCTGTTGAACCATTTTGACCGAATGACTATCCTACGTGGTCTGTTTTAGACAAATCAAAGAAGCAAAATGTGAACCGTTAGCAGTTGGACTATTGTGACCGTTCTTGTGAGGGAGATGAAAAAACTATGAGAGAATGGATTACTCTCGGGCAATGGCAGATGACAATGAACAGTGTGAGATAATGAAGTGTTGCTCGATTGAACACATATTGATTTGAGTGCATTCATTGTATGTTTTCTAAGAGCTATTATGTACAAGGTTGATCAAGGAAATGTTGCTACTATAAATTGACATCAGAAAGTTAAGTCTGAACTCTATATGTAATTTTTGTTACTGTAATACAAAGAGGTTTTTTCTTGGTGTGGTGGGTTTTTCTCCCGTAAGGGTTTTCCCACGTAAATCTGGTGTCCAATTGTGTATGTGTTCATTTCTCTTTTTTGTTATTCTTTTCATGTACATCTTATTGGACTGTAATTGAAAATTTAAAGTCACCTCTGCATTCTTCCCTAAGGTTTTAGCATTAGGAGAGTTTGTTCCGCACCTAAACTTTCCTTATAGATCCACTGGCTAGAAAGTTGTGAAATGTTATGTGTCCATGCAATATGATGGGTCCCACAAGGCTAGAATTTTGCATCATTCTAGGTGACTCATGAAACACATGGCTCCACTAGCAATAAAGTTGTGTTATGCTAGGTGGCCATGTTAAAGGGGTGCTCAATCTCATGAATCAACAAGTTGCATTATGTTGAACCCATGGATTGTATTGTCAATCACACCTCAAGGAGTGCATAAGGTTTAATTTCACGGGGAACATTTAACATCATAGGGGATGAAAATCACCTTAAGGGGTGTTTAGAAGTTTGACAAAAATTACCTCAAGGAGTGCATAAGAGCTTAAAAAAAATCACCTTAGGGGGTGCACAAATTTTAACATCATGGGGGACAAACATCAAAAGACCATTCCTGAGTGGGTGTATAAATGCCAGCAAAGTAGATTATTATGCTTTGAATAACACAACTCAATGCATGATAGGAATATCAAACCGAATACCACCACTAAGAGGGGATAATCATGGAATGAAGGGTCACACCTTAGGGGATATTAGAAATAATATCACCACTAAGGGATGTAATATGACATTAAATGTCACACTTTTAGGGGGTGTCAATCCTAATATCACTATAGAGAGCATAAATTGAGGGGTCCACTCCTTAGAGAATATGATATTACTACTAAAGGGGATTCTATATGAGAAAAAAAGCCACATCCTAGGGACATAATATATTGTGTC
>VDFB02180927.1:0-43202 GCA_007258455.2 Sequoia sempervirens | reverse complement strand
CAAACATTCTATCAATTTTATTACTCACAAATAATATTAAACTTTACTCATAATAGAAATGTTAATGTGATAGTGATATCATGTTTACATAGCACATAAACACTATTATTTGTCAGTTCATTGTTGCTTGCAAAACTTTTATTACCATCTTAGCATCCCTAATAAGATTATCAATAAAATACTTTTCTTACTCGGGTGATTTTATTTGCGACTTATTTTAGTATGACGACCCCCCTTTAAATTACCCTCAATAATAGTATCACTATTTGTTATTAATATATTTAATTTTAATTCTTTTATCTAACTCTTATATATTGTTATAGCATTTATTTAATTATTCATCTCTATTACAAAAATAATTATGTGATTAAATATATTGCATACTTATAAATATCTCACTAATCCAACCATACATTTTATATATGTTAAAAAATATATAATTTAACAATTTATACAACTTCTAATTATGATAAAGACAAGAATCTTAATCTATACCATTATTTTGAGTTTGGTTTAATATAAATTGAAAAAAATTATAATCATAAAAAAAACAATGAATAAACTAAGGATCATTTTAACAATGGTGAATTAGTGCCTAAAGATTGGCCTAAAAATTATAATATTCAACATTCTCATCACAAATTATATATGAAAACTAAGGATCATTTGGTTATATATATTTTCATAGACTTGCCATATGGTTCATTACAATTCATTTAAATAATATTCTAATAATTCTATTATGTCTGAAATTTGTTTCTGTGGATTTTAATGTTGTTTTTAAATTTAAGTTGTATGTTGGTATAATGAGATACCTTAAAAAGATCTCAAGTTTTATAATTTAAACCTCCTCTAAATATAGCTAGTTTTTTCGAAATGCAATTTTCAAAGGTTTGTTCATTATTTTCATGGGATGGTTTTGTTCTTTGGTATAAGTAGCATCTGCACTGGATAAAAAAGGAGTATTTTTCCTTAGAATTTTAATGTTCCTTGATTATTAGAATTTAAATGATGGATCCCTTTGATAAAGCTACTTTTTATACCTCATAGAGTCCTCCTTGATGAATGGACATATTGTTTTAAGGAATTGTGTAGCTAAACCATCTATTCCAAGAATTTTTGAGTATTTAAATCCTTCAAGGAAATATCAACCTCCTCAAGGGTGAATAAATTATCTAAATGTGCCTATTTTTTAAGACCAATTATTTTGGGTATGCAAGTGCCAATCAATTCCTCAACTATATCTTGACGTGGATCTCCTTCAACTAGATCAATTAAAAATTATTTGTAATGTTGGAGGAAAATGGATTTAATATCATTAGATTTTCCATGGAACTACCTCTCTTGATCAACGATAGATATTATCCACTCTCGAGAATGTAAATATGTTCGAGATAACTAAAAAATAATTTGTATCCCTTATATCCTTTCATCCAATGCAGCCTATCTCTTAATTGAGATCCTCTTCCACAATTAATTTCAAATCTTCTAAGTTTTATTTCAATGGAAGCAACCACTCATTGTAGAAAAGTTATTAGTAAGTGCTAAAGCCAAAACAAGTTTTTTTTTTTCTATTTGGATCCATATTTTTTTTCCATTCTAGATCTCTTTCTAGCCATATTCTTATTGTAAGATCATAGTAAGATAGTGAAATAGATGTAATCACATCATTCCACAATTGTATCCACTTACCATTTTGATGAGGTCTAGGAACATCAACCAAAGGGATATTAGGGAATCAAGGTGATCAATTTGATTGAGGTGGGAAGTACAGCTTGGAAGGATAGATTATTAGGTATGAGGAATAAGAAGTTTGAAAAGTTTTAAAGAATTGGGAGGTGATATGTGAGATAGGTTTAATGGAATCTACTTAAATAAGGGTGTTTTGTGGAGAGGGGACAATGGAAAGAGAAATAACTAAGTTTTAATCTATCAATACAACTAAGTTTCCCTTAGTTCACCATCTCTTTAGTTGGTCCAAGTGAGCTAGTGATCAGTATAAGAATATTTTTTTGTCTAAAATGGGATCTAAACCCCTCATGGTATTTCTAGTTAGGATGTAGGAATTCAATTATTTTCAAGAGAGTTTATGAGAACTAAACCAACTTGTATCTTGGTTTTTCCACCATATCATATTCACCTCATAGCTATTTAGTCATAGGAGGGCATACAAAAACTACTTCCCACAATTGAATTTGAGATGAGGTGAGTCATTAGAACAGCATAATAAAGAAAAAAAATGAATAGGTATTCCTTGATTAGTAGTAGTAAGTACTAAGCACAATTGTTGTTGATCCACCCTCAATAGATGATAAACTTAGCCAAGTATTGGGAAAGGTGGGTCAACCTTGCATCCTAATATTTTGATTTATTATTTTTTCCTCATATTAGGAAATGAGGCATCTCACTTTGTGTTGGTAGTTATTTGTCATTTGTTGAATACTTCAAGGGAGGTGTCTAAGATGTTCTAAGATCATATAATATAATTATAGCTTTATAAGATGAAACCCTCTTATGACATATTCTTATGACATTTAAGAGCATGACTATAGAATATTTATAGTAAAGTATTGACCAACATTATGAAAAATCATAAGAAATATTTTAAGAAATAGCAACTGTGTCAAGGAAAAAGATGTGGACATTTACAAGAACTTTTTTTTTTAAGAAAAAGTGGCAGGCCACTTATAATTTTATTTATCTATAATATTTTACATATAGTTGGTTCAGGCGGACATACTGGTGGGAAAGAACCAACAAGAAAACCCCCAGTTGTAGTCCGAGTACCAAATTTTACAAAATATCAAAAAGACTAGTGAGGTCCTAGTACAAATGACCAATTGTCTGATTACAACGTTACAAAATCACATTGGTTGAATACATCAGTACATATGCACATTCTCTTATGCACCCAAAATACCCAAAAGAAGACATCATACTAGATATACCCGTGATCCAAATACATAACATAGTGGAGATTACAAAACCTTACTAAACATAAGACTGATAAGCTAGGAAGCCACTTTCAAAAAGATGCAGATTTTCCACCAACATGCTAAAAGCCATTAACCGAGATTTCTTTTGTTTCCACTCGTTTACCTTTGTGTTAGCGATCATGCTCAAATGAAGGTATTGATTTGTTAATATCAGGCACATAACGATAACATAATTTATTTTTGCATGAAGATGGAAGTTGCAAATAATGAATGCAAACATGACTTCTCATGAAAGAAATGGCATGATATTTTCTTTTTAAATCATCAATCTCCTCCATGGAAATGGTAGATCTGTATCTGTTTAGAACTTGGTAGAGATGTGAAGAAGTGTCATGCACTATGGATAATAACATGCTTTGGAATATGTCAACATAGGTCTCTTCTTATGAAAAAAAACCTTCTTTGAATAATTAACATTAGAAATTAATACATGGCAAGCATATTGTATAATCACACTAGAAACCAACAATGGAAGATTGAGAGTCTCAACTAAGAATTCCACCTTATAGATAACATTCATACTAGAAGCCAACAACTGAATACCAAATTTCATAAATAAAGTTCATGTGTTATATATCATGCCTTCGAGGGGTCCACAAGTACCATTATGGAGCCTTTGAAATCCTTCATCTAAATGCATCCATTCCAAAGACCATTTCCAGAGGGTGGGTATACACATGAGCCAAGTATTAATTTCTAATGTTAATTATCGAAAGAAGGTATATAAATTATTCGGAGCATCTTAATTCTCATACGAGTTATATCTTAGGGGTCGTAAATTCTCAATATATGAAGTTCCATATATTTGTATTTTTCTTAATATAAAAAAATATTTGATATGTGTGGATCATCATGGAAAAAAATCAAATTTAAGGGCAAAAATCGAAAATCGTGAGTTAGGCAACTTGATGTAAAAATTTGAATAATTTATGTATATATTATTTCAAAATATGTAAGAATAGAATCTTATAGAAAATTGAATGAAGCTTCTTATAAACTACTAGGTTTGTTTTAAAAAAGAAACTATTTGGTGAAAATTTGAAATTCTCAATCAGTAGGGGTACTTTTAAATTTCAGAAAAAATAAGTAGGTGTCCGTCTAACCACCCCAACCACAATAAAATGATAATAATATTTTTATAATTTTTAGATATGCAGAGACTCATGTCCCTATGTGATGCATATTTTTTTGTATTTTCCATAAATAATTAATTATGATTTTTTTATTAGCATCTTTAAAAACATAAAAACTCATATAATTCAACCACCTTAACTTGGTCAAAACTTCATTTGAAATTCAATTTTTATTCTTTTTAATCATATAGTATGAGCATAGAATGTGATGTATGTTTTGATTCAAAAAATGTGATACCGTTTGAAAGATATAGATATTTTTCAATCGGCCTATCAATCCAGACTTTAGTCATAATTGGAATAGAAAATGAATAATAATTACTTATTAAATTCAAAGTAAAGCATAATTTATATTGGTGGAAAGCTGAGAATCTCCCTTAAAACCCTTTCGCTTATCAATCTTGGGTAAAAAATTTTGTTAGCCACATACCCATCAATATATTGCCACTTTTCGCCTACATCATGATCCCCGCCAAGAGATACCCATTTTATTTCATTTAAAATTAACTCATTCCATTCCATGTTACAGATGCCTTTATTTTAAATTATTATAAGTATATAATTCAAAATTAATTAGTAATTTTAAAGATAGAGTACACACAATTTCTTTAGTTAAATAAAATAATATTCTTATTTCCATGTGAGAGTTATGTAGAAACGGTAGCTCGATGTCTCAAAAATATTTACATACTAAATTGTTATCATTACATTATGAGCGAATCATCTCAATTATATAGCCAAGCACATCAAAAATTTATAGAGTGGAAAGAAAAATAATCACACATTTGTCATATTTTTATATGTATAAAGTTTCTACCATCAAACTATTTATACTTATAGATTAAATTATTTTTGAATTTGGTTATTTGGGTTCAATATGTCATGCTATAGGATTTTTTTGTGTTTTCACCATGTTGTCATGTGTAGATAGCTATGTATTTTATCCTAGGTTTAGGAATTTTAGAGGAAGGCAAGAGTGAAAAATATGTATAAGGATGAGATGGAGCCTTGTTTACCTTAGGATTTGGTTGAGACTCCCTTTGAGCATAATCGAGGGGTGGTTGGTCCTCTTGTAGACATGACTAATTTAGAAGATCTTGTCAAGAGAAATTTAGAGGAGATTGGTAGAGACAAGAATCATGTTACAGATGGATTAGTTGGAGTTCATTGCCTCTACCATTCTCTTGAATTGCAACATTCACCTCTTGGCATTTCTTCTAATAATTTAAAAATATGAATAAGGTTCAAGTTTAGAAGATTATAGGAACCCTTTATTCCCTTTGGTCTCAAGTTTGGAAACTAAAGATGGAAACTCCATTACAAACCTGAACTAGGTTTGAATTCATGGAAAAGGATAAGGTTCACAATAAGATATAGTTCCTTGAAGAATTTTGGATTCAAGTTGTGAAATGATAGATCTACTAATGTTTTTGGGAAAACGAACCTCTTTATTAGATACATTGCCACTATTGGTGGAGTATTTCTAATTGGATGTTATTTTTCTAACTTACAACTATATTATTCTTGTTGTTGTTCCATGCCAATATGATTGATCATTTTTTGTCTCTTTATTGGTCTTTGTAAAAGGGTGAGGCCCTTTCAAAATTTCTATTTCTAATTCATAAATTCAACCAAAAGTATTTACCCTAAAATTAAAATATAAATAATTTAAACTTTAAAATAGTCTTTTTTGATATTATATAATAGCCTCATGTATTTAATTTATAAATCCTATTATTCTTTATGTTTAATTTCAAAATTTTAATGCTCTCAAGTATAGATTACAAGAACACATTCTTTACATTTTTTCTCTTTCTTTTGTACTATTTTGTATATGGGTGTCTTATATGCATTGCCTCAAACATATAATTTTGATGTCCTATACCTAGTTCTAAATGTAGTTTTATGAATGTATTCCTCCTTTATTCTTTGCTAATTGTAATTGAATATTAGACCTATTTTTTAAAATATGGCCACCCCTCTCAATTAGTAAAATAAGTCATCTATTTTAGGTGGTGGATATTAATGTTAATTGTTTATTTATTGAACATACATAATCAAGACAACTTGGAAAAGTGTCTTATCTTTCTTTTTCATAAAAATAGTTGGAGCATCCCATGACAAGACACTAGAACATATAAATCCTTTCTTTAAAATGTCATTTAGGTTCAATCCTTTAATTCATGCAAATATGAAGTGTTTGTTTGATAGGGATCTCTAGATATAGGGGCTAATTCATGCATGAACTCTATTAAAAAATAAAACAACCATTTAGGAGGAAACATGAGGAGTTCATTCTAGAATTTAGACATCCTAAGATTTTTGTAATGGAGGTTTATTTTCATTTGAATGGTTCTCATTCACTTTTACTAAATAAAAATTAACAACAAACAAGGCACACCCTTTTCTTTATCCTCTTTTGAGTTGTAAAATAGAAAATTTAATAATACCTTCATTCCTTCTAATCCTAGTAGAACTATTTTATAATACATTTCATTCAAACAATCTAGTTTCTTTCCTCTAAATTTATTCTTTGATTCATACATTTAGTTCACCAACCATTTTTGGAGTAATGTCATAAGACTCAAAGGCAAAATATGAAGAATTTTATCCAAGTTTCCATTGTATGCACCCTAAACTTTATATCATGAATTGTTTGATATAATGTCTCAAATAAATTTGTTAATGAACTATTTGATATAATGCCTCCAATAAATTTCCAATAGTGTTTTTGATGGAGTATGATAGAAATAGTGTTTTTGATATAATGCCTCAAATAAATTTGTTAATGAACTGTTTGATATAGGGTGCATACAATGGAAACACTATTTCTATCATACTCCATCAACAATTACCATGAACTGTTTGATATAATGCCTCAAATAAATTTGTTAATGAATTGTTTGATATAGGGTACATACAATGGAAACACTATTTCTATCATACTCCGTCATAAATTACCATGAACTGTTTGATATAATGCCTCAAATAAATTTGTTAATGAACTGTTTGATATAGGGTGCATACAATGGAAACACTATTTCTATCATACTCTGTCAAAAATTACCATGAACTGTTTGATATAATGCCTCAAATAAATTTGTTAATGAACTTTTTGATATAATGCCTCAAATAAATTAGAGGTGCCCTGGTAGAAATGTATGCAAAATGTGGAAGCATAGATAGGGCATGTTAATTTTTTGACAGAGTAGAAATGTATGTCCAACAATTGCAACACTACAGATTCAAATAGTGTTTTTGACGGAGTATCATAGAAATAGTGTATGTTGAAAAGGCTTTAGAAACTTTCAAACAAATGCAGTTTCAAATCAACAAATTTGAAAAATTTCACATTTAGGGTTTAGAAATTTAACAAACAAATGCATTTTGAAGTCTATGAAATTTGAATTTGACAAACCTGGTGAGATATGCAAGCCAGGTTGATGAACTGTGGAGAGATAAAGTTGAGTTTTCTGTTCATCGTTTGTTGTTCATGTTCGCCATTCGCCGTACGCACAGAGCACAGGGAAAGCAGCAAAAGGCACAAAATGATAGTGTCAAGTTCAATTTTTTTTATGCCTTATTTGAGGGGGTTCGGTCGAACCCATGTTTGATCAAACCCCTTAAAATATTATTATTTTTGTTTGTGTTTTAGGGTTTGGTCGAACGAATGGTTCGACCGAACACATATGTTCGGTCAAACATAAAAGGTGGTTCGGCCGAACCATAGAGTTTGACTAAACCCATTGAGTATGGGGAAAGGAAGAAAAATCAAATTTCCTTCCTCATAAAATTTGCAAACCGCTATTGTGGTTTGACTAAGAGGATGTGACATTAATCCCAGATTAAGGGTGTGCAGACCATAATCATGAATTAATTACATTAATCCCAGATTAAGGGTGTGCACACCATAATCATGAATTAATTACATTAATCCAGATTAAGGGAGGATTATGGAGGATGTGACAAGGAGAGAGAGAAAGAAGAAATTAAAAAATGGTTTAAAAAGACCTAATGACTAAATTAAATAAATTGATACATTTATTTAATTTAGAGAAGCAAAGGGGATAAGGTAAAGTATTTAATTTTTTAATTAAATACTTTAGGAACCTTAGGCAAAAAATGAAATATTAGTTAAATCAATTATTCAATTAATATTGATGAAAGAGATGAATAGAGTAGACAAATTTGACCATATGGAAGTGGTCAAATTTAGATGTCTACATTTTTCCCTTCTTTGAAATATTGTTAGAATAAAAATGTTTCGAAGAAAAGAAAATGCATATGACTCTATAGAGGAAGTGACTAGAAAATGATGCCCCAACATGGGGAGAGATGCGTGAGCTACCCAAATGGAGTGGGAATGAATGAAGATGCCCCAATCTTGCGAGGGAATGACCATGACAGAGGAAATGGAGAAAAATGGTAGGGTATGCCCCCTCGAGAGGGTGATGGGGGAAGAAATAGCCTGGGCCTCGAGAAACCTCTTGATAGGAGAAAATGGAGGGCACGGTTGGAAAGAGCTCAAAAATTCGAGTAGGTTTGTCTTTTGAATGGAGTCAAATAGACATACGGTTTGCGAATGGCGACCTCGAAAAGTTAGGCAATTAGTTGGTGGATAAAAAAGGTTAAATAAAAGGTTAAAAATACCCATTATTTTAAAAAGGCTAAGAAAAAAGGGGGAAAAGTAATATAAGGTAATTTTAGAAATTACCTCACCTCATTTGCACTATAGTAGTTGAGAGAAGAGGAGAGGAGAAGAAGAAGACAAGGAGCGACGATGTTGGAGGACTATGACTCAGACATCATCCACCGAGCGCACAAGGTGCGAAGGTTCTACCATGAGAACATAGTCCCACGCTAGGTTAGGAACAAAACCCTTTATGATTTTTTATGCATTTTTAATGTTTTTTGTAAATTTTATGCAACTTGGAAAATGTGGGTTTTGTGGGTGAGACAAGGTAGAATAATGGTTAGGAAGTGAAAATGTAATTTTTGGTTAAAAAATGGGGGGAAAAAGGGGGGAAAACCGGCGGCTAGTTGGAGTGAGGTCGCCTCGACCGGGGGCAGGTCTTCCCTGGCTTGGGATGGGTCTGCCCCAACTCAGGGCTTGGCTGCCTCGGCTTGGGGCGAGTTTGGCCCAGTCTGAGGCATGACGACCCCAGGCCAGGGGTGGGTCCGCCCCGGCTAAGGGTGGGTCTGCCCCAAGCCGGGGGCGAGTCCACCCCGACCAGGGGCGGGTCTGCCCCAAAGTCGAGGGCGGTCCGCCTCGACCAAAGGCAAGTCTGCCCCAAACAAGGGTAGGTCCGCCCGGGGAAGGGCAAGTGCACCCAAAATAAGGGGGAACTTAGGCAAAGAGGAAAAAAATGGAAGAGGATAGAAAGAGAAAGAAAAAATAGCAATATGTTTTCCTGGGGTTAGGAGAGAAGAAAGATGAATGGACTAACATTTGAAGTGATGTGGATGCAGAGTTTCGATTCAGTGCGGATGCATGAGAGGCACTCAAAGGTGTTAGCAGCAACTAGAGTGGCCATGACAGGAGTAGAACACTATGCCTTGGAGCAGGAAGGATTACGACATTTCTTGGACTTGTCGATAGTGAGGGCTCATCAAGCGATGTTGACGACCCTCATAGAGCGATGGAGTTTTGCGACATCGACCTTCCATCTTACAATGAAGGAGATGACACTTACATTAGAGGATGTGTGGCATATTCTGAGGCTTCCTATAGCAGGGTGGCTAGTGAGTGAAGTGGTGTCGAGGGAAGTGGAGTTAGATCACACAATATTTGTGCTATTTGGACGAGATGATTTGCTTGTGCAAAGGGGCAGCTAGATGTGGACCATTGTTTGTCACTTGGGTGCCAATGCTAGCACTGTATCTGTTTGGATTGATTAGTGGGATACTGCTACCAGACCAAAGTAGGTGTTTTTGAAGTTTGCGAATTATGGAGGTGATTCAACATATAGTCGAGGGACGAGAGGGGAAGTTCTCATAGAGCACATGCATATTAGCTCATCTGTACAAAGATATGCACATCATCTACTACCAGGAGGCAGTGAGTGCGACACATGTGACATTATTACAGGTATGGGCATGGCAGCATATTAGTATTATCAGGCCAGTAGTGGTGAGGGAGGGATAGGCAGAGGAGACAATGCCGTTAGCCTGGTGGTGCGGGCAGGAGCAGGGTTGGGTTAATTGCAGTATGAGATGCAGGGGGATATGGATGAGTGGAGGAGAGTCTTTGATGACTTATGGGAGGAGGATATAGTATGGCGCCCATACATGTACTGGTGATTTATGGGATGGAGAGATGAGGAGACAAGGCATTGAGACTACTTCATGAGCATATGCTATTTGACTGGGAGGGAGCCTCGCATAGTGGAGGCACATCGACCAAACAGAGTGAGGAGACAGTTTGGGCTTACCCAAGATATCCTAGCAGGTCCCGACATGTTTCGTCGGATCAGCCAAAAGTGGCCATGGGGAGCCCACATTTTACTGAGAACTGCCAGAGCAGCTTGGGAGGAAATGGAGCTAGAGCCCTACTCGGGGAGAGTATTTGGGGTGGTGGACGCAGGGGTGACAGTGCGGTATGCTAGGTGGTTGCGCAACCACTAGTGGGATAGGATTACGCCGGTGCAGCACATCGTGGGGGCTCTAGAGTTTGGATCAGATGATGGGCAACGATTGGCTAGAGCAAGCACAATGAGGAGGGTATAGGAGTGGAGAGGATAGGTGGTAGTTGGAGTTAAGGGATAGCAAGAGGATGCAGGGGCTACAAGACAGGATGTGGTTGGCGCCAGAGGGCAGCCAAGGAGGAGGAGGAGATGACAGAGGGGGCTGAGAGCGAGGATGGAGGCGGAGGAGGGGTTGGATGCAGGATTTTTGGGTGATGGGAGAGGGCTAGAGAAAAATACGGCATGACAGAGGGATGGGGGGATCAGAGGTTGAGATGTTGGATGTGGTAGAGGGAGAGGCGAGAGCTATAGGTTAGTAGACAGGCATAGGGCGCAGAGTAAAATTGAGGAGAGTTTTGGTGAGGAGCACGGTCGAGTAGGAGGAGGTGAGGGCGGAAAGACAACAAGATGGGGCACAGGATGAGATGGAGGCCGTAGGAAAGTTAGGGAGGGTGATGGGGAGGAGACGGCGAAGAGGCGCCCAGACAGAGATTAGAGCGGAGTAGGAGCCCCATGTGCTAGAGATAGGGATGAGTGAGGAGGGAGAGGAGCCCGAGGGGGAGGCAAGAGTTGTAAGACAGCCGAGGAGGTAGATGAGGGTGGGGAGGAGGGGACAACTGAGGAGGATTTGAGTGACGAGCAAGGTCGAGTAGGGTTATGATGAGACAGGGATGGATGCGATGGATGTTGATGTGCATGTGGTGGAGCTGTTAGTAGTAATACCAACTGCACCAGTTGAGGATCCTGTTGTTTTATTGAGGGGGGCCCAAGCGAGGCTATGTATGATAGAGTAGTGGCTGAGGATTGTAGAGGCCGAGGTGCACAGAGTGGAGACAGTAGGATAGAGGGATTATGGTTTCATCGTGGATCAGTTGATGGCAGAGGTATGTGATGCAGAGAGGGAGAGAGATGAGCTACGAGTAGGGATGGATGGAGTACGGGGTGAGCTAGCTAGGGTCACTTGGGACTGGGATAGATTAGAGGCAACGATGACCATAACACATGCATGAGGACAACCAGAGTCCGGAGGGGCAGCAGAGCAGGTCTCAGTAGAGTGTTAGTAGCAGGTTGAGAGAGAGATGGAGATGTTGAGGGTACAAATGGTAGGATTTTTGGGGGAGAGGACAGAGCTCCAAGATAGGGTGGCTACTACAGAGATAGCTCTAGGGGAGGTGAGGGCGAGGATAGAGGCAGTAGAGGCCTGGTTAGAGCTTGTATAGAGAGAGAGACACATTGCATGCAGAGGTGCAGGGTTTGCGGGGTGAGAGAGATAGAGGACAAATGTAGATATAGGTGATGCAAGAGGAGATGGGAACCTTACAAAGATAGATACAGACCCTTCAAGGAGAGAGGGATGTAGCAGTGGCTCGAGTAGAGATCGCAGAGAGAGATGCAGTTCAGAGTCAATCACAAGTAGTGCAGGGTGGTGGGGATGGTACAAAGTTAGAGGTGGGGAGATCAGGAGGCAAAATAGAGGATGAGTCCTGATGAAGATTGAGCATGTGATAGCGATAGGAGTAGATGTCACTTAGTGGGCAAATGAGAGATCAGTTGAGATTGGCACAAGATGCCTTGACTCAGGAGAGGAGGGTCATTACCAGAGATCGGGATAGGTATAGGTATGAGTAGAATACCGCTTGACAATAGGTTGCCGAGAGTGCTGAGTACATGAGGGAGGCGATTTTCTGAATGATCGCCTATCAACATGCAGTTCTAGATCTTGGATAGTGCACATTTCACTATGTTTGATCGGCTCCACCGATGCCTACACCGTCCTAGTCACTAGGGACATGAACTTAAGGATTTAGTGAGACTCAAGGGACCCCTCCTCGTGGAGGGCCAGTGCCCGATTCTCTGCAGAGATCGAACATGGGCAACTCATTTGGTAGATGACAGGTTACCAAACTTTGGTAGGTACAGGATGGAAAAATAGTACAAAGTATCATTGATTACATTTGATGCAGATCATTGTACTTGTACCTTATTTTGTGATTATGATGTATATGTATTTTTTATGGACATTACTATGGACTATATGATGGATATTCGATGGAGATTATTATGTATCATGTGATGATTTTGATATTTATATGATATGTGACCTCCCTTATTGACACTATGCTATGTATATGATGGATGGTTCTATTGATGCATATGTGTATGTATATGGTTGCATAATTATGATGTTATGATTTTTACATGTTTATGATGTTATGAGGAATTATATGGATATCACTAATGTGTGTAATACAAGATGTGATGTACGTTCTATAATGGATATGGACCTAATGTGATGAATGGTTTATGATTCTGTGTATGATGATTTTATGTATGGTAAATATGGACCTAATGTGATGAATTATTTATGATTCTATGTATGATGATTTTATGTAGTATGATGCATGATTTATGATTGTATGAATATGTGCCTATTGTGATGTATAATTCATGATATAAATGAATGTGGAAATGTATGGGTATGAACTAATCATGATTAATTGAAACAATGTAATGCAATGGTCTTATAATGTGTCATGTAATGAGCCTAACTGTCAATAAGGACTTGCATGGAAATGGATAGGTGGTGGGAAATTGCACCTGCCGAAATCATTGATAGCCTGAGAAGAGAAGAATAAAGAAAGGTAAATATTTGCACAACCAAAATCATAGGTTAATGGATAGTGGTGAATGCAATAGAAGGAATTATGAAATGTAATCCTATTTTTAAATTAGCCATCTTCGGAGCACTGATTTTTACTATAGCATAGGATACCAAATGCCTAGGTATATGAAACCAAGGCAAGTTGGCATCGAATGCATACATCAAACAAGGTTATCCCAACACCCCAAAGTCGCGGGGACCTTGGTCGAGCCAAGTATTGGAATAACCATAGGAACAAAGGGATGTCCCAATGTAACATAGGATCTTGGAGATCCTAGTGGGTACTACGTGGGGACAACCCAACAAATAGCAACAATAAATGATCAAGAGATGCCCCTATGTTAACCCATCAAAACACACCATAATATGATAGATTATGGTGACCTTGACTAGTTATAATAAGGAGCTCAAACAATAAACAAGAGACAAAAGCATTAAAAGATCACAATCAAATTCAAAAGTCCTTTGCCATAGGATCACAAGGATGGATGGAGTTGATGAGGTCTATTAGGAAGGATGCATCCTATTGAGACTGATGATGGATACTAAACTAAGATAACTTAGGTGACGCTGGATTTTTGTCATTAACCAAATCTTCTGACACTAGAGGATCATGTTTGTGAAGAACCAGCTAGATAAGGGCACTCTTGACAACACGACACAAGAGACTGGACAAAAAACTGACATAAGATCGACACACCCTAAAGACCTAGGGGCTCGAGGGCTGATCAAATATTAGCCTTGCCTACGTGAAAGTGCAAAGCCCTTGTAGTTCAAAAAAAGACCATGGATAAAAGCTGAAAGAGGACCGCTGGAGACTGATGAAATGATGACAAAAAAAATCCCTAGGGTGGATCAACAGATCCACCTTGCCTATGTGAAAGTGTAGGGGCAACGTAGTTTGAAAAAGACAAACAATAACCAACCATGGAAAAAAGTGAAAGGGGGATGATGAAGACAGATGATGGACGGGCATCACGGGATCATCAAAATTCCCTGAGGGCAGATCAAATGATCAACCTTCCTTACATGAAAGCGCAGGGGCAATGTAGTTTGACAAAAGGACAAAAGAACTGACATGACAGGATGGGGCCTACATGGAGACCAACACGATGGATGATCCTAGATGATGATAGAAACCAACCAATGAATGAACAAACGTCACGAGCTCAAATTAGGATAAAAAAGCTTAGGATGATGGATAGCCAATGTGGATCGTCGAATGCTCAACCAAAAAATATACCAAGCAGCCAAGGATGGGATGCGAGAGGATGTTAGGATAGGATGGATGAAGTCATAAAGTAACTAGGATGCAAGGTAGATAATGATTAAGCCCGTTACAAATGGCACCTGTGATAAGGTTTTCACCAAATGTACTTATCCAAGGCACCACCAGGGGTGGTTGTCACTAGAGGATGAATTATTTCACTTTACTATTTTTTTGGATTTTGGATTTTTTGATTTTTTTGTATTTTTTGATAAATTTTTACTTTTTTTTGGATTTTTGTATTTTTTGATAATTTTTTACTTTTTTTTGGATTTTTGGGTAGATAGGGCCACCAAACGGACTTAGGTATAATTTTTTTTCAAATGCATGATTTTAATAGGCTCTTCCAAGGGCTCTCCTTCAAGGGTGGTGAGTCTGTATGCCCTGGATCGATACTTTGCAGTGATGATATAGGGACCCAACCAGTTTTCTTATCTTGGTCTTGCTGGATGCGTTGGTTCTCTTTAAGGACAAGGTCAGCAAAATTAAATTGACGAGGGAAAACCTTCTTGTTGTAGTTGTGTTTGAGACGGTTTTGATAAGCCTGAAGGTGATCATAAGCTTTGATATGTCTTTCATCAAGTAATTCTAGCTGGGCAAGCTGTGCAATGCGTGTCTTCCTCATTGATAAGGTTCTTAAGAGAAATTCTCAGTGATGGGATCTTGACTTCAATTGAAAAGTTGGCTTCGACACCATATACTAGGGAATATGGGCTGGCACCGGTAGGGGTATAGATGGAAGTGCAATACGCCTAGAGGGATGAATCTAGAGGTGCCAATCTCGACTAGTGTTATTGATGACCCTTTTGAGGATTCAGATCAACATCCTGTTGGTAGCTTCTGCTTGACTATTACCTTGGGGGTAATAAGGCATTGACCAATGGAGTTGAATATGAAAGGTGTCACAAAGGTGTTTCATGGCCTAGTTTTTGAAAGGCTTTCCGTTATCTGAGAGGATGGTGGATGGTATACCATATCTACATAGAATATGGTAGAGGATGAATTTTGAAATTTGAGTACCAATGATTTGTGTGAGTGGCATTGCTTCCACCCACTTGGTGAAGTACTCAATGGTGGTAATAATGAAGGTGTGGCCATCAGAGGATGGAGGGTATATCTTGTCGATCAAGTCGAAACCCCATTGAGAGAAGGGCCACGGTGCGAGAAGGGGCTGAAGGTCCTGTGCCGGAGTGTGAATCAAATCTACATGTCACTGACATGGGAGGAATTTCTTCACAAACTCACAGGCATCATGTTCCATCATAGGCTAGTAATATCCAACTCGAAGAATCCTTTTAGCTAAGGCCATACCATTTGAATGGGCCCCAAAAACACCATTGTGTACTTTTGTTAGTGCAGTATTGGCTTCGGTCTCGTCCAGACACCTGAGGAGGGTTCCATCATACCCACGATGATAAAGCGTATCACCAACGATGATGTATTGAGATGAACATTGGATAAAAGATTTGTGTTGGTTTTGTGTAAGGTTTGGGGGTAGAATGTTATCATGCAGGTAAGCGTAGATGTCTTGGTACCAAGGGGAAGTGGGACCCACGATGTCACACACCATTTTAGTCTCAGGGATGTCATATGCTGGGATTAAGAGTTATTCAACGAGGAACTCACATTCTATTCGATCCTTGGGCATGTTGATCAAGGAGCCAATACTAGCCATGGCATCAGTAGCTTTGTTTTGTACCCTGGGAATTTGATCAAATTGTATGGAGGTGAAATACTTCTTGAAGTCATCTACCATGCATTTGTAGAGTAGCGAATTGTCATCCTTTGTCACCTAGAACTCATTATTAACCTACTTAATGACCAACATGGAATCGCTGAAGACTCTCAGGTGAGTTATGTGCCACTTTTTTGCAATTTTGAGGCCTGTGAGGAGGGCTTCATACTCAGCTATATAGTTGGTGCATGAGAATTCCAATCTGAATGACTTCAAGATGTAATCACCTTGGGGGGTAACAAACATAATTCCTGCCCCTGATCCATTATGAGTGTAGGACCCATCGAAATACAATAGCTAGGTAGGTGCTTCTGCTACCATAAAGAACTCTTCATCTGGAAATTCAGTGACCAAAGGGCATCTACTAGGGGTGCATCGACCAACTGGCCGGCTATAAATTTTACTTTTATGGGTTTTCAATCCACATATTCTATGTCAAATTCGCTCAGGAGCATGACCCACTTAGCCATTCGACTAGTTAAGGTCGTCCTAGACAACATATATTTTAGTGGATGAATTTTCGCTATTAGCTTGACAGGATGCCTGAGCATGTAATGTTCGAGTTTCTGCTAACTAAAGACCACTGTGAGGCAAGCTTTCTCCATTGGTGAATAATTCAATTCATAACCAGCTAGTGTATGGGTAATGTAATAGATTGCTCGTTCTTTTGCAGACTTGTCATGCTGTGCCAATAATGCCCCCAGTGCAACTGAAGTGGTAGAGATGTATAGCAAGAGGGGTTTTCCTAGAATAGGTGGCATTAGGATTGGCGGGTGGGCCAAGTACTCTTTGATCTTATCAAAACCCAACTGACATTGTTGATTCCATTTAAAGGTGGTGTCTTTCTTCAAAGGGTGGACGAACGATTAACAATTATTTGCAAGTTGGGCTATAAACCAATGGATAGATTGTAGCTTTCCCTGAAGGCTTCTTAACTATTTTAGGTTTCGAGGTGGAGGCACATCCATGATAGCTTTTAATTTTGTGGGATCAACCTTGATGCCCCTTTAGGAGACTATGAAGCCCAACAATTTCCCTGAAGTGATGCCAAACACATAGTTTTTCAGATTCAGTCTTAGCATGTACTGTTCCAATCGCTCAAATATCTTTTTCAGAATGGCAGGTTACTCTGCTCTAGTTTTGGACTTTCCCAACAAGTCAACAACATAATCTTCCATGATAATGTGGATGAGGTCATGGAAGATAATAGACATTGCTCACTGATACGTTGCCCTCGCATTCTTAAGACCAAAGAGCATAACATTATAGGAAAAGGTACCCCAAGGTGTTGTAAAAGCGGTCTTGTGTTGGTCTTCGGGTGCAATTCAAATCTGATTATAGCTAGAGAAGCCATCCATGAGGGACAACATCTCATGTCATGTAGTGAGATCAACCAACATATTGATATTGGGCAATGGGAAGTCATCTTCTGGACAGGCTTTGTTGAGATCCTGGAAGTCTATGCAAATCCTAATGTCTTTGTTAGGTTTAGTGATAGGAACTATGTTGGAGATCCAGTCAAAATAGTTGATTGTTCTGATAAATCTAACATCTAGTAATTTCTCCAATTCTTTCTTGACTAACAGTGCTACCTGCGGATGCATTTTTCTGAGTTTTTGCTTGACAGGCTTGGCGTCTTGGTGAATATCCAGATGGTAAACTACTAAAGTGGGGTCCAGACTTGGCAAGTCTGAGTACAATGAAGCAAAGTTGATAATTTCATCTTTGAGTAGCTAGGAAATGATGGAATATTCTTGTTCTAATAATGATTTGGCTACGTAGGTGATCTTTGGGGTTTCTTCGGTACCCAGATTGATTTCTTGAGTTTCTTCGATCAGGATGGATGATTGTGTAGATAATTGAGTTCCCACAAGGGGAAGATGAATGCCTCTATCCTCCAGCGTTGCATTGAGGTTTTCGTTGTCAAATGCATCCTTTATTTTTATTTTTTCCAGGTCAAGAAGTGTCTTAGGGAAGTTTTCACTAGATGACCATTTCTGATTTTTCTTGTTTTTACTTTTGTGACTAGAGCGTTCATCTTCCCCTAATCCCATAAGGTTTACATATGCATCCAGGGAGATGTTGACAGGTGTGCTACCACGTAGGTCTCAATTAATAAGTTCGGGATGATGTAGGGAAAGGCTAATGATAAAGAAAGATAGGAAATCAAACATGAATGAAAATTTTGTGTGATTCACATCATTGTACGCATGCATGATCGACTCTTCCTCAAAAATTTCTTCTAAGGGACCATTGTCCACACTAACACTGTTGGAAGCGTTGGATGATGTTGCAGGTCCTTTATGCTTTTTGCCATATCCTAGGACTAAATTTTCTTGGAAGCTTCAGTACATCAATAGGTTGTAGTTTCCTTTGATCTTCTTTACCTAGACCCCCACCTTGATAGTTATGCTTCTCTGCGAACTTAGAAAACTAGGGATATGCTTCCTGAAAATATTCCTTAAGGGGAGGATCCAGTTGGGGATCTTCACGATATATCCATTGACTGATATCATCTTTTGGTGTATCTGTCCTTAAACCAGGGGACTAGAAAGTGCTAGTGGGGATGTTTTTGGTACTGAAGGTAATGGTCTTCTTCTTCCTTCGGTATCGACTCCAAAGGTTGACCATATGTGTGTGGTGACGATGGCATGGTTGCCACATTCAGAGTTGTATGCATTTCATATTCACCACAACCCTTTTCGATGATCTAGACTTTGGTGATGGTGGAATTGGTGGTTGAAGATGGAGTGGCTGATGTGGAAGATGATAGATTGGAGGATGACGACTAAGGTTCCCCCATTTCAACTCTAGGAAAATAATGCAAATGGGGAAATGAAGCTTCTAAGGCATGACAATATTCAAATGGTTGTAGGTCAGCATAAATGGTGACCTTCTATCCATTAACTAGGAATTTTAGGCATTGATGGACAGTTTCCATGGCATGGAGCCATGGGCGGTTGAGGAGGAGGTTGTACGGTAAGTCCAAATCAAGGACATGACATGTAATGTACTGAGTCACAGGTCCAACCTGTATGGGAAGACTAATAATTCCTTCTGAATCTCTTTATGTATTATCATAAGCCTTGATTGTAATGATTTGATTACTTAGGTCTGCTTGAGTGTACCCTAACTGCTTTATGAACTTTAGAGTGCATAGATTGAGGGAAGAGCCATTATCTAACAGGACCCTTTTTACTTTATGACAAGCAACTAGGACTTTGATATGTAGGGGATGGTTATGGTTGGCATCAATGTTAGGCATGTCATTTTGGCTTAAGTGTAACTGGTAGGATAAAGCCATATGTCCTACTAAAGCTTGGAATTGTGTGGGATCAATGTCATTAGGCACTCAGGTTTCGTGTAAAGCTCAGTTCAGGATCTCTTGATGCACGGGAGAAGATTTAAATAGATCCAAAATTAAGATATGTGTAGGAGTCTTTCCTAAGTGATCAAGAATGTTATACTAAGAATTCACAAGATTTTGTTGGGTAGATGTAGAGGCTGCAAGGACGGTAATGCGGGTTCTTCTGGTAGCAACAACACATTGGGGATCTTTAGCTTTGACATGTATCATGGATATGTGGGGTTCTACCTACTCAATGCAATGGAAAATTCCATCATAATTGAGGGGCACATTCTTATAACTTATGTTGTTTGTGCTATTGTTTTGGGGATTGTTATTGGATGTGCTTGCGCCTTGATTATGGTTAGGGAAGGCGTTTTGGTAAATCTATTATTGAGCATTGGATGATGAGGCTTGATTGGCATTGACTTGGATATCTCCTCAATCGATAAGATCTTGGATATATGTTTTCAGACTTTGACACTCATTTAGGGTATGCCCTTTAATTTTGTGAAACTCACAATATTCGTTTTCTTTAAACCAAGCTGGTTTAGGCTTAGATTCATCAGGTGACTTGGTTATAGGATACGTGATTGGATAATTGGCTTGCAGGAGCTTGTTGAACATGACACTGAGGGGTTCTCCTAATTGAGTGAACTGACATTTGTTGTTCCCTTGACTATTCTGGTTTGACTATTGAGGGGGGCGAGGTGCCCCCTGTGGTACTAATATGATGTTTTGGGCAGATGGTTGATTAGAGGAAGGTTGTTGCCTCTGAGAGGTACTAGCTACTTGAACATGTTTAGTGTTGGTGAAACCATCATTCATAGCATTCTTGTTCTTTTTCTAGTAGCTTGACTTATCTCCGGATGATAGCTCTTTGTCATGATTATGTATCTTGACATACCCTTTAGCAATAAGGGCTCGTTCAAGGATGGGTCCTTTATCTACTATCTCGGAAACGGTGGTGACACAATGCAGCCTGAAGTTATGGGCCATGTCAGGATGTGATTTCTAAACAAAGAGAGTGACCATGTATTTCTCTTTGAGAGGGATTTTCATTCAGCTTGCCAATGCACGCCACCTTTGGAGGTAGCTAGAAAATTTTCACCTTCACGTTGCTTCTCCTTGAGGAGATCCAAGGTATCAATGTCCTCTAGATTGAAGGAGAAGTAGGAAACAAATTTCTCTAAAAGATCCGCAAAGGATTTGATGGACCCCCTCTCTAGACCCATGAACCACTCTAGGGCATTCTCTGTCAGGCTCCACAAGAACAGATGCAAGAGATAGTTGTTGTTATGCATAACCTCCTGACACTGGGAGTAAAACTCTTGTAGGTGGGCTTTAGGATCCTTGTTTCCCTTGCATCTGTTGAATTTTGGTATCTCGAAGTGTTTCGGGAAGGGAATTAATGAGATGGAAGGATCAAATGGATAGGGACATATATCTTCGAATTTGAAGGATTGCTTCCCAGTCCCAACTTGGAGATCTTTCAAAGCAACTTTGATTTCCAACAGATATGTGTTGAGTGGTGGTGTAGGACTTGAGGCAGATGGGTTGGATGGATATGGGTGATAGGATGACGAAGGATCCTATTGAGAAATTGTTTGAAGGTTGATATATGGATTTTGATAGTGAGATGATGGTGTGCCTTGTTGCTATGCCAAGGGTGTTTGTTGGTACAGGGGCTATTGTTGTTAGGTATAGTATGGATTGTTTTGATAAGGATTTGTAGCATAATGATGAGGAGCATGAAAGGAGTGTTGCTGATTGGTCTGCTGGTATTGGGGGTACTGTTGTAACTGTTGGGAGGCCACATAGGGTGGTTGTTGCTGGAACTATTCCTGGTTATGATAGAAATAGTGTTGGGGAGGTTGTTGATGTGATGTCGGCTGTTGTGTGGGCCGAGATGGGATGTTGTGTTGCGATTGAGATTGCAAATGTAAAATAGATGCGAGCAACAAGGATATGGTTGGAATGAAAGGTCAAGATGGATTGCCTTGCGATTGGTGTGGTGGTTGTTGTGATGAAATAAAAGGATTACGTGGGGATTGTTGTTGATGAGGTGGCTGAGATGACGTAGGGGCATTCTGTAAAGGAGGTTGTTGGGTGACAACGGGAACATTTGGTTGGGATGTACCTTGCAGAGGTAATTGAGATGGTATGTTAGATTGTGGAGGCTGTTGGGATGTGAATGGAGGTGGTGGTAGATTTGTGGCTCTAGGAGGTGGAGGCATGGTGGTGAAAGGGTTGCCCCTAGTGTTTACTAGAGGCTGATTCAAAAGGGGTGGTGCAGTTAGCATTAATGGTAGATGCTGTAAAAATTTTTGAGGCATGTCATAGGCGAAAGGGTTATTGGGATCAGATACTTGAGGAGCCCCCATGATTGAGATTGGGGCGTGTGAGGGATTGTTAATGTGGTAAGGGATGGTGTTACTGAATTTAGGTTGGTACCAACCCTCCATTGGTGGAACATTGGGGATGTATGAATCACCTGGTGCGTTTTGTAAACCTTGGGGTATGTTGGGTGTGGAATTGCCATATTTGGATAGGTTAACGCCTGATGGAGGTTTGACACCTTTTTCAATTAAGTGGGCCAAAATTTCTTCCCCATGTTGTTTTAGCAAGCGATCTATCATTTGTACATTGGTGGGGTTACTAAAATGTTCCTCGATTGTGAGTTCGAGCTGGTTGACCATACTCTCTTCACCATACGGTGAGTTTTTCTGGTCTTCGGTGTTAGATTGTGATGACCCCCCGTTGATGGGAGGATTTTCCTATGGTATGTTAGATTGGGATCCAAGGTTTTGTTGCTTGACCATCTTCTTTTCCTGTGACTAGGTCTAAACGAGCATGCAAGACAGCGAAGTGGACTAGGATGCGAGGATGATCAAGATGATGATTGGAGGATTGACATGGGTGGAAGATTGCTTTAGATTGGATAAATATTGATTGATTGGATGATGGGATTGGATAGGATTAATTAGATGATTAGATCAAGATTGAAATTGGATGATTGTATTTAGATTGGATAGTTCAATGATTAGATAAGATCGTTTAGATAGATTGGATAGAACTGATTAGATTAGATGATGAACCAGGATTGCTTGATGAAAAGGATTCTAAACCCAATTTGGAAATCACCCTAGGTGACTTAGGGCATTGGTTGATCAGATTAAAGGATGGATCATGGCACCAAATCCACCTCAAGATGGAAATGGATTGATTTGGGCCGAGAATGTTGACTTTCAACACCAAATACGCCCCATGATAGAAACAGATTAATTGGGTTGAAGACAATGATTGATATGTGGGATGACAATTATATTCAAAAACCTAGGTCAATTTATATAATAACCTTTAAAAAAAGGTTTAGGGGTGTAGATGTCTAAATTTGGACACTTAATTTATCCAAATTCATCCTCTTTCATCTTATTTTCGTTAATTAAGTAATACTCCTATTATTTAATTAATATCTTTAATTCTGCCAAATCCCTAAGGTATTTAATCAATAATACCTTATTCCTTTAATCCCTCCTTCCATCAATTGAATTTAAATAAATATCACATTTATTTAATCTCCTCATGTCACATCCTCCATCATTTTATCTTATCCTAATCCTTCTTCTTCTATGTCATTAGGATGTGCACATGCCTAATCTCGACATAGGATGTGTCACATCCTCCAACTTTCATAGTTGGCCTCTAATCTCTTAGCCAAATCTTTTCAACCATCCTCTAATCCCTCACCAACTAGCCTAATCCCTCTACATTTTAATTCTTTATCTTTCCAAGGAATATTAAATTCCTTTTCTCTTCCCCATGTCCTTTATGACATGTGTCCTTAGTCAACTCTATTAAATGCTTTTTCTTTTTTGATAAGGCATCTCCCTTCCCTATGTGAACTTTTAATTCACCTTTTAATCCTTAATACTTAAGGAATTTTAAATTCTTTCTCTCATCCCCATGAGAATATTTGAGGAATTTTTAATTCGTCACATGTCCTCTCACCCACATGGGGACAAGCACCTCCTTTATGAGGAGATCTTGTCCAATCCCAAGGTACTTTGTACCCCTCTCCATGTCATGTCCTTCTCCTTCCACCTCATGTCCACTTCACCTTTTAGGGCTATCTCACATGCCACATGTCAAGATGTGAGGGCTTGTGAATTCTCAACTCACCTTAGCCCTACATCTTGATATTTGGTGGATCAATCTCAATCGTCCATTTCCTCTAGGATTTCCCAAAAATCCTATAAATACCCCCTCTTTTCTCTCATTTTGTGGAGATCATTTTGTGTAGCCAAACTCTTGCAGTTTTGTTTCTCAATCCACACTTTGCTATTTTCATGTTTCCAAGCATCATTTGCATCTCACATCACACATCTTGTGCCATCTAAGGAGCATACACATCCAAGATCGAAGGGCCAACCAAAGGATCGACTCAACGCAAGGTATAAAGTTTCATTTCGTGGCTTTGTCTTGTTTTGTTTCCAACTTAGGCTAATCTCGAAGTGTAGGTTGTTTTAGTTGTTTATTCGTGCTCTTTAACTTGTTGCTTGTTTTCTAGCACCTATTTCGACCTATCGCTTTCTCACAAGTACGGCAGGGGACCCACAACCTGCCTTTTTCTTTTCACGTTGTTGTTTTTTACATTTTTTGCAGTCCAGTCATAGTGGCTATCTGCCCTCCTTTCATGAAGCATGGCTCAAGTCTCGAGTGCGGACTAGTCTGTGGGGTGGCGGCTCTGGGCTCTGACAGTGTGGGCGGACCTGGCTCCCACCCGGGAGCCTGGGCTCCTAAAGGCAAAGGGCGGGACTGCTCCTACTCCGGCGGTCTGCCCCAGCTCAGCATGACCAGCCCTAATTCAAGGCCTGTCCTACAGTAAAACAAGGACTGCCCTACTCAAGCATGGCCTCTGCCCCAGCTGGCGGACTGCTCCTATTCATGTCTGTCTCTGTTGGAAGTGATGGACCGCCCTATTTGTAGCATGACCCGTCTCAGCGTGTAGAGTATGGACCTCGTTCTAGTGCGGGGCATGGCCTGTCTCTAAAGGCAAGCATGACCTGCCCCACTACATGGCCTGCCCTCTAGAAGGTAGCTCTCAAGTTTTCCTAAATTGTCTTTTGGTAAAATAGGAACATAGTTTAATCAAAGGGGTGTCAATAAACCTTGCTTGGCGTGTTTGGGAAGGCTATTTGACGTATCCAATCCCCTTGTGCCATTTGGCGATCCTGGGTGACGAGAAATTGTAGCTTTCCAAGTCCTTTTGAGTCACCTCCTTTCAATTTCTAGGGACCTGCTTTGGGATTTCATCATCACCCCTAAGGGACGATTCCAAACTAATGCACTTCTGCCAGGTATAAAGGGGAGAGCTTAAAGTCAGACTCCTCAATCCAACCACCACTGTAGTGCCTGGGGATGACGTGAAGAGTTGTCCCAGCCTTTAGTATCTCGCTAAGGTTCCCGACTCACGCTTGTAACGGGTTGGTGTTCACGGTTTGGGCCTCACGTACCGGGTGTATATCGAGGACTCCTTAGAAACCATGTGCATCCTAGAGTAGACGACATTGTTGACCCTAACCATTTCTACTAATCTTAGGGTTGTGCTGTTTGAACTGTCTTTCTTGTGCAAAAACCAGTGATTATCAGTTTGGTCAAGTCTTTTTATGATTGCTACAATTTGGGTCCTTTGCCTTTGCCATCCATCAAAACAGTAAGCTTAAACTTATCCTTTGGCGGACATGACCTTATCCTTTGGCGGACCTGTCCTAATCCGGTGGCGGGCTTGTCCCAGTGCAGTGGCGGGCCTGTCCTAATCCGGTGGCGGGCCTGTCCTAGTGCTATTTCTTCCCGGGGCCACCATTTCTACACCGTTTATCCGATTGACTCCGTTTAAAGGCAGTTCTTCTCGTTTTTCCGTGCTCTTTCCAACGACATATAACACTTCATACTTTTGAGAAACTTTATCTCCGGTGGCGGACCTGTCCCTGTGTAGTGGCGGGCCTGTCCCAGTGCAGTGGCGGGCCTGTCCTAATCCGGTGGCGGGCCTGTCCCAGTGCTCTTTCTTCCCGGGGCCGCCATTTCTACACTATTTATCCGATTGACTCCATTCCAAGACAGTTCTTCTCAGTTTTTCGTGCTCTTTCCAATGATATATACCACTTCATACTTTTGAGAAGTTGGTCGGGGCACCTTTTTCTTCATTATCTGCCTCCTCGAAGGCGGTATACCCTACCATTCTCTCCGTTTACTCGTCCCGAGTAAACATTCATCCATTTAACATATCCTTTCATCATTCCAAACTCTCGTCCTATCATTCTGATCATCCATTTACTCATTCTGAGTAAACGTTCACCCATTTAACACATCCTTTTATCATTCTGAACTCTCGTTCTATCATTTCGATCATCCATATTTCAAGCTTGAAAACATTCGCTTATTTTCATATATCCTTTTCATCATTCTCAACCCTCAGTTTTGGTTATTAATATCTTTCAGTTTTGCTCATATTCGAAAAGTAGTCGTCATCGTCCTAAATCAAATCATTGGTGCCATGCCATTTTGAGTATTTGTTCATCCATTTCTATCATCCATTCCTCCAATCAAATCATCCAAATCCCCTGAACTTCGTCTCGGGTTATTATCCAAATTGACTGAGGTGTCTGATCTGATCATCATTAATATCCTCTTAGGGTTGTCATCCATCCTAAGTTAATCATCAACGTCGGCCCAATCAATCCATTTTCAATCTCAAAGTGGATTCGGTGCCCCAATCATCTCTTTGTCATTTAAACTGATCAATCAGTATCCTAAGTCATCTAAGATAATCTTTGAACGGGATTTGTAGTCTCTTTCATCATCCATCAGTCGATCTTATCAATCAGTCATCGATTAATCTTATCCAATCCAATCCAATCCAATCCAATCCAATCCAATCCAATCGCATCCCTATCCAATAACCTTCAACCCAATCAATCTACTTCCATCTCGAAGTAGATTCGGTGTCGTAATCATCCTTTGATAATCCAATCCAATCATTAAAATCAATCCCATCGTATCATCCAATCATCCTAATCTGAGCTTTAATCCAATCCCGATCTGAGCTTGTCCTAAATCCTGATTTGGGATTTTGTCCATTTCCATCCAAAATCTTTTCATCTGTCCATCCTCTTTAGTCCTTTTCACCATCATGAATTCTTATCCTCCTATCATATTAGTGGCTTATGGAAACTTAATTACGTCAGAATGAACACGATAACGAAAAAGTCTTATTTATCAAGAGTGTATACCATATAGATCCCTTAACACCATTTCACAAGTAGTAAGCTTACTCACCCACATTCCAAAATCCAATCACCCCATCGAAGTCCCATCATGTCTTCATCATCTATGCCTCTAATCACACTCCTTATGCTACCTTTGACAAGGGATGTCCATCCTATCCATCATATCCTTCATCCACATCATCCTCTTATCCAACACCCACATCCTCTTATCCTAGTCTGCCATCACAATACCCTCATCCTAATCCCCCATCCACATCCTCCTATCTAAATATTTCATCCGCATACACCCACTACCCTCATCTCCCATACCAATCCACTCAGCCTAATCCTACATTCACACCTTCTTATCCTAGTCAAACACACCCATCAACTTACCCTACTCCACCATCTCCATCTCCCTATATTAATCTGCCACCTCAATCTTCCCATCCTCATCCACCATCCCCATACCCTTACTACAATCCACCACCCACCTCCTTGTGTCCTAATTCACCATGCCAATACCCCTATCTTAACCCTTCACCTAATCCCCCATCTATTCCCAGTCCTACATCCAATCCCATTCATCCATCTTACCTAGTTCTCCATCCAACTTAACCCCCATCTACTCACAGTCCTACATTCGATCCCATTCCTCCATCTAACCCTAGTCCACCAATCCATAATCCCTCATCCATTTCTACCACCCCAGCTAAGTCAACCATATGCAAGTCTCTCATTTCAGAAGTTCTCCAAGGACTAATTACAAAGAAGCCATCCAACTCATTACATCCTCAAGTAAATAAGGAACCATGCCATCCCAATCCAGTCATCCACCTGTCACTCACTTAATGAGACCCTTCTCCATACCACACCTATTATCGGGACAAGCACACCCCTAGTACCTGACCAAACCATTGAAACTATTGAACCCACTAAATCTATTGAACCCCCATCTCCTACTATGAGAACCACCGAATCCATCGAAGACACCCAATTCCAATCCACTCCCTCTACTCCTAGATCTACCCAATCCATCGAAGATACCCAAATCCAATCCACTCCTCCCACTCCTAGTAGCACCAAAACCCATTCCAATGAACCTCATGAATCTTCCATCCCTCCATCTTCCCCACTTGAAGAGTCCCAACAAGACTCCGTTACCATGCCTCCCGCACATGATGAGTCACGCCAAGCGCCTAATCCAAAGCATGCCAGCATATCCCCTTTCTCCAGATCAAGATCCTACCATCCTATCTAGTCCACCTCAAGACTACAAGCCTCATCCATTCCATCCCTGCGGATCCTCTTTGAGAGTCCAAGATTCCCACGCCTCCATCTGCCTCATTGCATGAGCCTCACCACAAAAATCAGATCCTATCATATCCCCCCTACTCCCTCTCTCCAGAGTACCACCAATCCAAATGTTGCTATCCCATCATCTCTTCTCGATCCCCCCCATCATCACTTTGCAAAATGCTATCCCCACACCTGCATACCCCTCGGTGGTAATTCTCACATTCTTTTCCACGTGGCCTCCTTTAAGAAAAAACACAAGGTATATACTCACCCATCATCTCCCCACCTAATAATGGACTCGGGTGATCATGTTTTCAGAATAACAAAAATCCTATCGTGGATCGGATTCTCAAGAACATGAACTATCAAGGAAAAGGTCTAGGCCTTCACGAGCAAGGTATTTTAGAGCCCATCCAAGTCAAAGAACAAATCTGCATGCAAGGTCTTGGGTCTATTCCCCAAGACTCACAATCTAAACATGTTGGTACAACATCTAGACGTCCTCAACGGAAATTTTTCCAAAAGAAATGGCTCTTCCCATCAAGCCCACCAAATCATATGCCATCCCTCCTCCTCTATCATATCACCTCAAAACAAATCGGCCCATATTCCTCCTTCATCCGCCTCCATCCATAGGATATAGCTTTCTTGGGGTCCCATCCCTCCATCCAGCTCATCTCCCATCCTTCATTCATTTCATCCATCTTGGGTCCGTAGATGGTCCCAAGATCACCTCTCCACCTCATCCTTTTTACCTAGTCTCAACACCTATGCCATGCTCATTTCATCATAAAATATCCTCTCGTGATATCCCATAATCAGATCACCAAAAGGCACATGCTACCTAAACATCCCTCAGCTCCACTGCAATCCCTATACTCTACCTCCATTGCTCCACATCGCCCATCCACTCACACACCCATCCTATTGCTAATAAAATGCACTTTGATGCTAACATAAAAATGCATAACCAAACATCCACATGAATTCAGAACGCCTCATGTCCCTCTTCTAAAAGACATGGTAAAGAAAAGAAAAACAAAATCCAAAATCAAAATCAAATCTATAGCTCACAAAGAGCCGCCAAAGCAAAAATCAAAACCATGTGGATCCCAAAGAAAAAAGATGCAATGCCATCAAATGAAAAATCTGTAAGAACATCCAAAGTTGCTAATCCAAAAGCTAAGCATACCCACCTTTCATCTCCCTGGTAGTCTCTGCTTTTGGGGTCTACAAATTGGTTATTCCATCTCCATTATCCCCACATTCTCCATCCACTAGTCCCCTTCTCTTTTCACATCCATCACCACATGTGCCAATGTTGGTCCTAAACACATCTCCCCATCACGTATCCACCCCATCATTCTATCCATACCATTTCCAACATCCCACCCATTATCCCTCGTATCTTCCCCATCAAATCCCTCTAATTCATCCTCTTGCATAATCCATTTATTCTAAGGTTGTACCAACATCCAATAGTCAGTTCAAACATGGGCTTTTAATACCTGATATAGAACTTGATGCTTCATCCATATCCTTATCGCATGTCTTCTAAATCCACTTGTTCGCCTCCCTATCCTTTTCTCTCTCATCTCTTTTCGCATTTTATCCAAAAAGTCAAAAAATCCAAAAATAAAATAAAATAAAAATAAATAGTAAAGAGAAATAATCCGTCCAATGGTGAAAACTTGGAAAACAAGCGCCTTGGATAAGTACCATGATGAAAACCTGGCAAACAGGCGTCATGCGTAAATCCCTATCTGCACTTGGGGGCAACTTCCTGATTTGCATTCCCTCCATCCGCTATGCTTCCTGCTACGCTTTCGGCTATGCACCCATCTTATTGCTATACATCACTTTCGTCCATCCCCTCCATCCAAACTATCTTGCACATCCTTCTTGGCATATCTCATTTACCCCAATCCTTCCATCCTCCTTGTGATCTTGATAACAATGGGGCAAACATATAAGCATGCTTTGGGCACCTCTTGACATACATTCCCATCATCTGTACACTATCCTAATCCTCATTCGCACTCATCTATCTTCCTTATCCACCTGTCATGCATCCCTTCCATCTCCCCATCCTTATCTTCCAATCCCTCCCATCTCCCCATCATTTCCCATCCACTTGTCTTGCATCCTTCATGCCTCCTCGCACATGACATATCTAGATTGGGGGCATCTATCTTCCTTTGTAACGCAATCCTTGGAGACATCATTCACCCAGTCCAATAGCATCCCTTCCATCTCCCCATCCTTATCTTCTAATCGCTCCCCACAATCCTTTTAACCTCCCTATCCTTATCCCCCTACCCATCCATCATAACATCCTTGCCATCTCCCCATCCTCGCATCTATCCATCCATCTACCTAGCTGTCTCTTCTTTCCTCTCGTAAGGCAAGGCGTGTTTCGCTCACTTCCAAATGGCAGTGGTGCCGTCTGTTTCTCATGCCGGGGTTTGCCTGCCTTCCTACAGGGAGGGAGCCTGTCTGGGTCACAGTATGGGCTCGCCCAGCACTTTGGCGGCTATCTCCTGCCGCTTGCCCTATCGGGAAGGGGCTCGCCCACTGGGCTGGGCAAGCTCGGCTCAAGCCTGCAAGGCTCGTTCTCACTCCGGTGGAGTGCTTGTCTGCTCCTGCCGGGTTTCGTTTACTCTCCTACTCTGGCTGGCCTATCTTGGGTATGGGAAAGCTCGGGTCTGCCTCCAAGGCTGCTCGCCCTGCTCTCGGGCGGCACTGCCTGGCATGCAAGGCTCTTGCCCACCTGTGGTATACTCATACCGCCTCCCACAAGTGACACTGGTCCACATGGTCTCTCAGCCTCTTTTCCTCCCTCCTCCAAGCAAACCCTGGTAGCCTTCCATAAAAATTTTCAACGCATTTTAACTCCACATCCCTGACAAACCCATGTTCCTTTAGAAATTTTTAAAATTTATCTAAAACCATATTTTGAGGGTTTTGGATTTTTACACCAAACTTCCTGGGGCTGCTAACTTTCAAGACTCTAGTGTCCTTTGGAGTCACGAATTTGATGGGTGTTGGCAAGTATGCGATAACGAGTGGATTTCCAATTGGTTTCGTTGAAAGCCGTTTGAACCCGTTTTGACCCATTTTCGGGGCCTCAAACTTTCATCTTGACCCTCAAAATCCCAATTTAGTGTTTTTTTTTCCAGCATTTTGAAAAATTGTTTTCACTCATAACTCAAAATGCATATCCCGAATCTAGGATTTTATTTGGCAATTCATCCTATCTCCCCAATGGGTATTTCTTGGAAAAAATTGGGACTCTCAAACATACGCCCATGAAGTTTCTTAAAATGGCAAAATTTGACAATTTTTAAAAATTGCCAAATTTGGAAAAATCTGATTGTCAACACTTTACGCCCTTTCAACCCTGGAACTCGGTGTAGAATCATGTCCACTCATATCCTTCAATCATTCTAGTCTTCAATCCAATCCTCATCTGAGCTTTCATCTTATCCTCATCTGAGCTTTAATCTTATCCCAATCTGAGCTTACCCAAACGCCCTCTGCAGTCAAGATCTTAGGATATCAAACAAAATCTTACGATTCCTTCCTCCATCTTCTTCAATTTGGTCCTATTCCTCCATTCTAATCAATCCATTCACTCATTCCATGTAGCCATTCATTTATTTCGACCATTCATCTATCATCTCAAACCTTCATCAAACATCCTATCATTTCAAACTCTCATCAATCGTAATCTTCCATCTTTTCCCACCCTTCACCTTCTAGTTCCAAGGATTAGTAATCTATCCATCTGGTCACCTTTTCCTCATCCAAATCCTTATCCCTCAATCCAATCCACCCAAACAATCCTTTTCCTCCCCCCATCCTCTCCCTTCATCCCATCTCATAATCCCTTGTCATTGGTATCTAGCTCTAGGCTTTTCCCCACGCAATCCAATGTCATCTATCTTATCACCATCACTTTTGATTCTTTTGCACATCTTTTCCATCATATCATCTGCCCACTTCATCTTTGATGATTTGGATAACTATCCCATCCCTGAACTTCGTGATCACCATCATCCTCCAATCCAATCCAACAGGTATATCTTGTCCCATCGTGATAGTCCAATCATTTTATCCCCTTCACCAGGGTTATCCCATCATCTTTCTTCCATCATCTTTCATCCATCACTTGTCTTTGTCCTTTCATCGAACTACGTTGCCCCTGCGCTTTCACGTAGGCAAGGTCGATCATTTGATTTTCCCCCGGGGTTCCCTCATCAGTCTTTCTACTTTGTCCATCTGATCCTTTATCATCTATCATCAATCTTCTTATCTTATTCCTATTTGTCTGTCCCGTCTTCATCATCCATCAAGGTCTCCTATCTTGTGTCATGTCTCTCGTGTCGCGTCATCAAGCTACACCCTTATCTAGCTGGTTCTTAACCAACAAGATCCACTTGTATCATCAAATCCAATCAGTTCTGAATATCCTGCATCATATCAATCTTTTAATTTAGTATCCATCATCGGTCTCAACAGGATGCATCCTTCCTAAAAGACCTCATCAATCCCATCCCTCCCCTTGATTGATCCTATGGCAAAGGACGTTTAAAATTCATTGTGATCTTTTGATGCTTTTGAATTTTGTTTATCATTTGAGCTCCCTATCATCACTTGTCATCATCGCCTTGATCCATCATATCATGGTGTGCTTTGACTAGTCAACATTGGGGTGTATCTTGATCTTTTCTTTGTCTTCTTGGTTGTCCCATGTAGTACCCACCAAGATCCCTGAGGTCTTGTGTTATGCTGGGGCATCCTTGCATGCTTGTGGTTATCCCAATACCTGGCCCGACCAAGGTCATCGTGACTTTGGGGTGTTGGGATAGCCTTCTTGTTTGTTCTGTTTGTTTTATGCATTAGACACTAATCCGCCTTGGTTCTTCATACCCTGGCATCTTGTGTCTTATGCTATAGCAAAAATCAGTGCTCCGATGATGGCAAATTGCATTTAGATTGCATTTCATCCTTCATCACACTCCCCTCCCAATCCCCCATTGCATTGCATCATCTTCCTCATCTCCCCTTGCATCATCTCATCCATTTCGAGAGCACACTGTGTTCCTCCGAACCCGCATGTCCTCTGAGGGGGCATCCTTCATCCCTAATTTTCATCATTTTCTTTTTCCCTTCCTAGTCACTCCTTTGAATGATGGGGCATCTTTCCAATCCAACCATCTCTTCTCTAGGTTCTATGTTTTAATATTCTTTGAAATGATGCTACTTTGTAACACCATCTCAAAGAGAAGGGCAAAATGTAGATGTCTAAATTTGGACACTTAATTTATCCAAATTCATCCTTTCATCTTATTTTCAATTAAGTAATCTATTATTTAATTAATATCTTTAATTCTCCAAATTCCTAAGGTATTTAATCAATAATACCTTATCTCTTTTAATCCTCCTTCCATCAATTGAATTAAATAAATATCACATTTATTTAATTCCCTTTATGTCACATCCTCCATCATTTTATCTTATCCTAATCCATATTCTAATCTCATCATTAGGATGTGCACATGCCTAATCCTTAATTAGGATGTGTCACATCCTCCAACTTTTGCAAGTTGGCCTCTAATCTCTCTTAGCCACCTAACCATCCTCTAATCCCTCACTAACTAGCCTAATCAACCTCTCAAGGAATTTTTAATTCCTTTTATCCTTCCAAGGAATATTAAATTCCTTTTCTCTTCCCCATGTCCTTTATGACATGTGTCTTAGTCAACCCTTATTAAATGCTTTTCTTTTTTTGACAAGGCATCTCCCTTCCCCATGTGAATTTTAATTCACCTTTAATCCCCATCATTTAAGGAATTTTAAATTCCTTCTCTCATCCCCATAAGGATATTTGAGAGAATTTTAATTCCCACTTGTCCTCTCCCATACAAGTACCTCCTTTATGAGGAGATCTTGTCCAATCCCAAGGTACTTTGTACCCTCCTCCATGTCATGTCCTCCTTCCACCTCATGTCCACTTCACCTTTTAGGGCTATCTCACATGCCACATGTCAAGATGTGAGGGCTTGTGAGTTCTCAACTCACCTTAGCCCTACATCTTGATATTTGGTGGATCAATCTCAACCGTCCATTTCCCCTAGGATTTCCCAAAAATCCTATAAATACCCCCTCTTTTCTCTCATTTTGGGAGATCATTTTGTGTAGCCAAACTCTTGCAGTTTTGTTTCTCAATCCACACTTTGCTATTTTCATGTTTCCAAGCATCATTTGCATCTCACATCACACATCTTGTGCCATCTAAGGAGCATACACATCCAAGATCGAAGGGCCAACCAAAGGATCGACTCAACGCAAGGTATAAAGTTTCATTTCGTGGCTTTGTCTTGTTTTGTTTCCAACTTAGGCTAATCTTGAAGTGTAGGTTGTTTTAGTTGTTTATTCGTGCTCTTTAACTTGTTGCTTGCTTTCTAACCACCTAATTCGACCTATCACAAGGGGAAATGATGATGAACAATGCAACCTAGAGATACTCTAAAGATGGGGTGATGACCTTTGGAAAGTGTGAATGGACTAAAGGATAAATTGCAAGCAGATGGAAGAAAATGAAAGTGCTTAGATCATAGCAAATGACAAGGTTTTAGGTTCCCAATTGGTTTTTTGTTTAAATCAAGCAAACAAGTTTAAGAAATGGTGAAATGGTATTACTAGAAAATGGTGGAATGAGATCTCTAGGCAATAAAAAGGGTTCCCCAAATGGTGAAATTAGTAATCAAAACAAGAAACAAAAGTTTGGAAAAGATGAATGAACATTCAGAATGGGTTGATGGATTAACGGAATGGGTAAATGGATTCATAGAACGGGTGAAAAAATACTTAAAACGGGTAAACAGATACTCAAAACAGTTAAAAAGATGCTTGAAATTGTTAAACAGATGTTTGGAATGGTTAAACGAAGGCTTAAAATGGTTAAATGGAGTGAAATTTTCTATTTTAGGGGAAAGTTCACCTTTCAGTAACAGTTCTTTGGGAAAATTCGCCCTTCTAGAGTAGTGCTTTGGGAAAGTTCACCCTTCTACAACAGTCCTTTGGGAAAGTTCGCCCCTCTACAGCAGTGCTTTGGGAAAGTTCGCCCTTCTGTAGAAATAGGGACTTGACTTGGATGGAAACGACTATGGCAAGGACTTAAAACGACAAGAATGAGGCTGACTTGTCAAAAAGTTTACTAGTTTGCCACAAGAAGACACTTCAAACAAGCACAATCCTATGATTAGTGTTAAGGGTATGGCAAGAAAAGATCTTAATCTAAGATGCACAAGGCTTCTAGGGAGTCCTCAATATACTCTTAGTACGTGAGGCCCAAACCGTAAACACCAGCCCATCACAAGTGTGAGTCGGGAACCCCAGTGAGATACTGAAGGGCTCAAACCAACTCTTCACATCTATCTAGGTATCACCCTAGCTTCGAGGCTCTGTCAAACATGACATGACTAGATTGGGGTACAAATTTGGCTCTCCCCCCTTTCTATACCCCGCCAGTATGCATGGTTGGGATAGTCCCTTGGGGTGATGAAATCCCCAAGCAGGTCCCTCTAAAAAGAAGGCACTAATCGTTTTCAGCTACTCCTCAGGCTAACATGAGGTGCAAGTGGAAAGTGAAAAAAAATAAAGCCCCCTTGGGTGACACAAAAATAGACACAACAAGTAGTAAATTTTACTTCCCCCTAATTAAACTATGTGCCTAGATTCACGAAAATAACAAGGAAGGTTTTAAACAGTTAAGCAAACGAATTGTCCTGCAAGAAAATGTTAGCTATTATATCCTCCATTATTCTTCAATCACAAAATAAGCTACATAAAAATTAGTAAAAAACAAAAATATCCTTGCAACAGACAATGTTAAGGGAGTAGAACCTAAAAACAAAAAAAACTGTAGTAAAAATGAAGCTAAAATGATTGTTTTACCTCCAAAAATGTTCTAATTTGGGCATGTCCGCCCCTCTGCAGCAGTACTTTGGGAAAGTTCACCCCTCTGTGATAGTCCTTTGGGAAAGTTCGCTCCTCTACAAAAAAAAATTAGCAAACAGTGTTTAGAAAGCCAGTCCCTTGGGAAAATTCGCCCATCTACATCACACAGTAAACAATGTTAAAAAAACTAGTCCCTTGGGCAAGGTCACCCCTCTGCAACACATAGTTAGTAAACAGTGTTAAAAAAACTAGTCCCTTGGGCAAGGTCGCCCCTCTGCAGCACATAGTTACTATATAGTGTTAAGAAAACTAGTCCCTTGGGCAAGGTCGCCCCTTTGCAGCACACAGTTAGTAAACAGTGTTCATAAAACCAATCCCTTGGGCAAGGTCGCCCCTCTGCAACACATAGTTAGTAAACAGTGTTTAGAAAACTAGTCCCTTGGGCAAGGTCACCCCTCTACAACACACACTTAGCAAACCAAGTGAAATAACACGGTTCAAGGTAGGCAAGGTCGCCCTTCTGGAACAAACAGTTAGCAAAACAAAGTGAAACAACACAGTTTAGGGTGGGCAAGGTCGCCCTTCTGCAACAAACAATTAGCAAATAATATTTAGAAAAACCAGTCCTTTGGGAAAGTTTGCCCCTCTGTGACAGTCCTTTGGTCAAGTTCGCCCCTCTGTGACAGTCCTTTGCGCAAGTTCGCCCCTCTGTGACCTAAACCTTCACATAACTTAAACAACAACAAATGTGAAAAGATGAAACATGTTTGTGGGTCCCACCAAGCATGCCAAAAATGTGAGCCTAGTGTTTATCCTATCCTAAAGGTGCAAAATAACTATTATGCAATAAAGGAAAACACAAGGAACACTTCAAAGATTAGCCTACGGAATGATAACACAAAGAAAAATAAAAAAATAAAGATTGCAAATGATTATACCTTTTTGTTGTTGAATCCCTTGGTTGGCCCTTGATGTTTGAATGCTTATATGCTCCTTGGATGGCTATGGAGATGGCTAGATGCGAGATGAACAATGTGATAAATTGCAAGTGCTAATGGCTAAATGACTTAGTTAGATGAGGGAAAATGCTTGCAAATTGAGTAATCAAATTTGTAGCATAAGGGTGCAAATGGCTAAGTGTTGTAAAATGCATTAGAAGAGGGGGGTATTTATAGAAGAATTTGAATTCTCTAGAGAATTCAACGGTTGAGATTAAGCCACCAAGGCCAAGATGAAGGGATATGGTGAGTTGAGGACTCACAAGCCCTCACATCTTGACATGTGGAGAGTGAAGTGGCCTAGGATGTGATGATGTGTAAGTGAGGTGAAATAAGGAAAAGTGATGTGGAGGAAGGACAAGTACTTTGCAAGTACCTTGGGGGACGATAAGTTTTCCTCAAAAAGGAACTTCTTGTCCCCAAGTGAGAGTGAAAGTGACATTTGAGGAATTTTAGAATTCCTCAAAAATCTCCATGGGAAATGAGAAAGTAGTTGGACGAATAAATGTGAATCAAAAATTCACATGCTTGGGAGAATCTAGTGGATAAGAGAGGGTTTCCAAAAAGGTGGAAATTTTCCATATGTGAGTGATGCGACAAGTAAAATGTTCTAGAAGTTGCATGGGGATAAGGTAAGCCTTGGAAGGGTAAAATGTGAATTAAAAATTCACATGGGGAAGAGAGGAAACTAGGGTGAATAAATGTGAATTAAAAATTCACATGGGAAAGAGGGTCAATGCTAATTATAGAATATGTAAAGGTTGACTAAAAAGATATGCTAAATGAGGTAGGCTGATTAATTAAGGTTGCACAAATACATGATTAATGAAATTAATGAAGGATTAGAGGCAAGTGGCAAAATATGGAGGATGTGACATTAATCCCAGATTAAGGGTGTGCACACCATAATCATGATTAATTGCATTAATCTAGATTAAGGGAGGATTATGGAGGATGTGACAAAGAGAGAGAGAAAGAAGAAATTAAAAATTGGTTTAAAAAGACCTAATGACTAAATTAAATAAATTGATATATTCATTTAATTTAGAGAAGCGAAGAGGATAAGGTAAAGTATTTAATTTTTCAATTAAATATTTAAGGAACCTTAGGTAGAAAATGAAATATTAATTAAATCAATTATTCAATTAATATTGATGAAACAGATGAATATAGTAGACAAATTTGACCATATGGAAGTGATCAAATTTAGATGTCTACAGTAATTATTTAATATTGGGAAAAATAAATAAATAAAGTACCCAATATTAAATAAGGGGACACGGTTTGTAATCTCATGGTTTTAGTCACATAGTTTTTTGTAATACCTCTTAGTGGTTTTGTGGGAGCTTGCTTCTATAAAAAAAATCATAAAGGTAGTTATTGTGAGATGCAATTTTGCATGTTAGCTCTGGTTAGCATTTGTGAGGGTTTGAAGCATGGCACAAGATGTGTGGTTGCATGCTTGTTCACATGGATTGCTTGGAGAGGGCTTGTTGCTTCAATGGTGTTTATGGAGACTCTGAAGATGCACTATTGAATTTGACACCATTTTCCAACGGACGTTCGTCAGTTGTTTGACAAATCTTTGTCGGAAAAGCGACGAAATGATGAAAATATTTTCGTCGCTGTTTTTTCATCGCAAGGCTGACGACGAATTAAATGTCAAAATAACAGCGTAGATTCGTCGGTCGTCGACATCATAAAATGGCTTGGATGTTCGTTGGAATATCAATGAAAAATCTGTGTATCCACCGATGAATTACACTAGAAGTTTGTTGCCATTTCAACGAAATGGGAAAGGAGTAGCATCGAAACAACACCAGAAGTTCGTTGCTATTTCGACGAAATGGGCAAGGAGGAGTGTCAGAACAACACCAAAATTTCATCGAAATTGTGATGAAATCGGCAAGGAGTTATGATGAAGCCTTCATTGCAGCTATAACAACTTCGTCGGACCTTTTCGGTGATTCGTGGGTGGTTTTCCTCGAAATTGTGATTAAACAATGCAATTTTTTTTTTTAAATAGTCATTGAAATGTACCATCGTGGAGACTGATGACTGATTCAGGGTATAAAGAATCATTTTTTTTCCACCATAGTGAAAAGTTAGCACTTTCTTTCATCTTTGCATATTGGTTTGTTGCTTCAAACGATGCATTTCTTATATTGAAAAGTGCATTACCTTATTGAGCTTCTCTTTGTTTCAAGAATAGTTTAATATTCTCTACTTAACAGGGCCAACCATGTGACGGTGGAAGTTGATTTGGCCCCTCCCCCCCTCACATCACTCTCAATTCCCCATACCCAATCATATAACATTAATCATTCATTCATCCATTAATAACATATAACATTCATTCATCCATCCACTAATAACATATAACATTCATTCATTCATCCATTAATAACATATAACATCCATTCATCCATTAATAACATATAACATTCATTCATTAACATATAACATTCATTAATTAACATATTCACATTCATTCATTAACATATAATATTCATTCTTTCAGTTTTTACATATTATCAAAAATATGGTTGTCATGATATGATTACAATCACCTTTTTTTTGTTTCTTTTTTAAAGCTACATAAAGCTAAAGTGGAGTATCATTTTCTAAATCAATATTTGTCCCCCCTTTATTTCCTCTACCCTCTGCTCATGATCTTAATGTATGCCTAGTCATCTGCTCATGACGTGGATGTTGCTGCAAGGGGGGGTTTGCTGCAATAAGAAAGAAATGTTAAACTGATATGTTTTATTATTATTGTTACAAGTATTTCATTAATTAAAAGAAAATTAGAGTGGTTCTCTTTACCTGATAGGTCCACATCATGTTCCTGAAATTTTTTTATAGACTCATGCTCAACATGCTAAACACCCTCTAAATCCTGATCTCTAGTTGACCCTCTAAAAATTCCATGCATTTATAGAATTTTCTTCTAATCTTTTGACCTCTAGTTGATCTCCCTCTTTTAGACATACTACATGTCTCACTTTCCTCTTCTCTTCCTGAATTTCCCTCACTCAAGGAAGACAGATCTGACAAATACCTATTTGGTGGTACTTGCACTCATAAGGATGTTGGATGAAGTTCATTCATGGTGATGTGATCCGAAGGTGACATTATGATTAGTCTATCATTTCATCGCTAGAATTTCACAGGTTATAAGGTAATCAAGTCTTGATAGATTGCAAGCTATTGTTACTTTCGTCGAAATGTGTCCATCACAAATCAAATCTACTTAATGTTTTAACTCCCAAACTTTGTAACAAGTGTTAAATGTGACTATGGTCCACCACACAAGCAAGGCCTCAAATGTATTCTCTAATTGTAATCAAGGAATTTTTCTCTTCATTCAAGTAAATAAACTTGAAGGGAAACACCACCAAGTGGTTTATTGGACACCTACATGACTACAAATAGCAGCAAATTTACATTTAATTTCCATATGTCTAAGTGGTTAATGGGGAGGGAGTGTGTACTAGGCCTGGTTAAGTCATCATAAGTTTACGCTTTGGCAATAATTTTTTTTTAAGTCATATTAAATCTTCCATGTCTAATTGCTAGGAGACTTTTGCATGTTTTAAGGTAGGATGATTGATGAAAGAGCCCAAAGACTAGCCTTTCTCCATGGTATCCAGGTACATAGCAGTGGTCTTCTCTTATACGGTTGGACATGATTTAAAGAACTTAGCTAGGAATTATTCATTTAACCTATGGTTTTCTCATAATGCCATCATTGGAAAAGTATGATCAAATTCTTCTATTATGAAGAATTGGTCTATGTGCCTCTAGTAATCACTATAAATGTTTGTAAGGATAAAATGACTAATTGCATCAGGTAGGAGAGAATCAACTTTGAGTTCTTCAAAGATTATATTCCTCTATTCATAATTTTTAAGGGTTGTGTGTGGAGGAGGTTATCACTACCAAGAAGGGAGGAGACCTTCCTTGTATTCTTTTATAATTTTCATTATTCTTATTTACTTTACACTTACATTTACAAATACACATACATATGCATTTACTATTTTCATTTATTTCTCATGTAGTTTAATAGTTTGATCGATTTCATATTATATGTGTTGAAGACTTTAGAATTTCAATTACATTAATTTATGGATATGTTGTATCTATAACACTACAAAACCATATGCTCTTTGCATTTACACTTTCATTTAGAAATAGACATTTATATACATAGATATAGATTTCTTTAATGATATGTTGCATTTATTATTCTAGGAGAGCATCTAGTAATTGCATTTACATTTACATTTAAAAATAAATATACATACATACATACATACATACATATACATACATACATATATATATATGTGCGTGTGTGTGTGTGTATGTATATCATTTATATTCAGTGTTCATAAACAACCCATTAGGTCTGCACATGGATAAAAATTCATAAAATAAGATCTCCCATACATCTTTTGTTGAAACTAGGCTTGAGCCTCTCATTTCACATGCTTTTCTTTACAAAACTATTGAGGACAGCAGCTATACCTTCTTTATTTCTCATCCTACGCCCTATTCATGCATCCTACAATTACAATAGTATCCATGGGGCCTCTTATACAAGCTACAGTAATCACAAAGTGTAAGAGCCCCTTTATATCATGTTTCAACTACAAAACCCTCAAAACAAGGTAATCCCTGGGGATTATGATTTGTTGGTGAGATGTATGGACAAAATCATTAGCACCAGATCATTCTTGGATTCTTTTGAAGGAGAATCGAATCAAGTGGTAGTTAAGTACAAACCTTATAGTGTCAAGGTGAATGAGGTGATCAATTTTGATTGGCCAATTGATGAAGAGTACCAAAAATGTGTAAATGTATATTTAACTAAGGAAGAGTTAAAAGGAGTGAATACAACATTACAAACAATCACAACATAACAGATTCCAGTTTTGTTTTTTGGTGATAGTCTAGGCACAAAATTCTTGAAGTTTTTTGTTGCTGCATCAACCATTCTCAGCGGACGCAATGAACAAGAAGATTCTATGGGGAGATTGCTATTGTAACAAATTTTTGGAATATCACAAGGCGGTCCAATTGGCTGGTGACACATGTGCTTTTTGGCCCGATGCTTGTTTTCTCCTTCTTTTTCTATAAGAAGGATTTCAAGGCTAGAAGTACCTAAGCAGCAAGTTAGATATTTTTGGTCGTGGTCTAGATGAAGTTGTAGAGAAAACTGTAAAGTCCCATTTTGCCTTTAGGAAAAATGCAATTTAGGTTTTGAGTCATTCAGAGTAGGTTTTGAATCATGGGGATTTGATGTTTTGTATGACAAGATCGCAGAATTTGAATTGATATGATTAATTCGAACTCATGTCTCTCCAATGTACAAGCATATCTGAATTTTGAATAAAATGATTAAGGGTTGTTTCATTCATCTCACTATTGTGGTGTGTATGATTCTTGTTTTAGGTTTAATTCAAGGAATTAATTAAAATGCTTGAATGGGATTGTAGGTGGATATATTCTGTATAAGGATTTGATAAGTAGTATTGGGTTACAATACATATTGATGAGATTGTAAAGCAATGTTATCAAGGATCTTATATGTTATGTGTTAAATCTGTCATAAACCCTTGGATGCTTATAAATTTGACTCCTCGAGTGGATATATGGCACTGATCTAAGTTGTACTTATTTGTATGGTTCAAAATTTGTTTTCCTTACCTAGAGCTTTGCTACAAATTACAAATCAATGACGCTCATCTTATACTATGAAATGTTGTAGTTATCTCATGCTCCAAATAGTTGATATTATTGATAAACAACCAATTCTATTTGGTATTATCCTATTATGTTGAG
>VDFB02180926.1:0-21609 GCA_007258455.2 Sequoia sempervirens | reverse complement strand
ATTATGAGATTTATTTGTGTTCTATGTATATGTAGATACTTCACTTATACAACGAATCTTTATTGCATTACATCACAATTGATCATTGTGTGTATGGTTAAGCTTCTTGCATATGTTGAGTATCTCGAGGAAACCCTAAACTTTATCATTAAGATGCCAATTAAACTTATGGTAGCTCTATGGATGTGTTTTGTTGGTGCCTACAAATCACATATGGATATAGGTTGAGTATTTATAGTGACATTGTTCTTTTATTTGCATCCTAAAAATGTTGTGACTTATGTTCTTCTCTCAAACATTTATGAAGACATGGGAAAGTGGTGTGAGGTTCAAATGGTAAGGAGATTGATAAATGATAAAGAAATTAAAGAGAGATTCTTGGATACAGTAGTTGGATTAAAGGCCATAAAATGGTGTGTCCTTTTTATGGGAGTGATTATAGGTCATGCCGACCTATTTTGGAGGTGTACATGTTTTAGTTCTCTTTGTAAGGTGTGTGTGTGTTAAAGTTTTAAGCTGACAGGTTATGTGGTACATGGTTCATGCAATTAGGACAACTTAATTGATTTTTTGGTTGGTTGTGGTAAATATGCAAGGTTGATTCATTGTGTGAATTTTTGTGAGTAAGTGCAAAGTGTGTATGTGAAATATGGCATAGTGTAAAATGTGAAAGGTGTAGTGGTGAAGTATGGAGTGTGTTAAGTAAGTTTTTAGAGCTTAATTGGAACTGTATCTTCGACATGTTGTAGATGCATTATTATTAGTTCATTTTGATAGTGAGCCACCCTTTCCTTTATCTTTTTATATAATAGGCAATGAGCTATTCTTTCTCTCTAGATAGTGAGTCCATGGATAGCGAGTCCACCATTCTATAATATTTATTCTAACTAGTTATAATATGTTGTGAGCTAATCCTCATCATGGTTTTTCCCTTTCAATGTTTTTTCACATAAATTTGGCGTTCTTGTGTTCCTTGATGTGATGCATGCTTTATATGTTCCTTTCTATTACTCCAAGTATAATGTGATGATTTGAATGGATGTTTAAATTGATGAAGCCAATAAATTTTAGTGAATACTAACTAATTCACCCCCCCTCTTAGTATTTCAAGTGTTCAACACTTTTTACATCAATAAATATAGAAAATACACAAATTATATTTAATAATTTCAAGATATCTTTAATAAACAAATTCCAAACTCATTTACAATTAGTAGATCAAAACCACAAGTAATATCTCCAAGAATTGGACACAAATTTATTTTTTCAACTTTGATGGAATATTGTTATCTTCATATAGTGATGATTTTACTTCTCTATTTGAGTTGTACAATATACTAAAATTCAACATGGGAAATTGGAATACCTCACTAATCAATATTTAAGCATTCCTAAACATTTGATAAAGAAAAGTGTGTATTATTCATCCATAAAATCTACAATTTCTCATTTCTCTCTTGGATGAAAACCTAGGTACACATTTAAATGCTACGAGAAGATCTCTAATCCAATGCATCTACAAAAGTGGCTATTTTACTCACTAGATTATGTGACCAAAAAATTCAACTAATATATAAATTAAAGAAAGCTCTCTTCTTTCAATTTTTTGCAATCTACAAATGATATTTTACCTATTTAGGTAGCTAACAGTTCCATGTCTTGAAATTTTTTGAGTCCTGAGCACCCATAAAATTTTAACATCCTCAGTTGAACTAATTTATGCATGGAAAAGAATTCATGAGCTAACCATAGTACCACCTCTAAAATCACCTAAATCTTATTCGTATTGGTTATTTCTATAGTCCAACTTAGCATTGGGATGCAATGCCATATAGATTACATTGTGCAAAGATAGAAGGGAAGGAAGAAGATAAAATATAGTGCTTTGAAACAAAATTTGAGATGACACTAACAAATTGAGAAATTGAAATTAATTTACAGAAACACAAGGTCAAAATATTTTAGTTGTTGTTGTGGGTCCTATCATTGTATGAGATATAGTATGATATGATATGGATTGTATGTTAAAATTGTGATATTTTTTAATTTTAATAGAAAATCAATATCCGATGTGGTGTCTTAACATAAACATTGTTGGTTGCTGAAATGCAATGGGAACACCAAGAGAAGGAGGAGCAACAATAGGAGCAATCAAAGCACGTCACTGAGGATCGACACGTGCTCCTAATTTATGTTGGGGCATGCCATGCCCAACTCCCTAAAATGAACTCATATAAAAATAGTTGGGTTTTAAACCCAACTCAAACTTATCCCATAAATTTGTCAAAAAGTAAAGGGGCACCTCACAATTGTCATGTGGTGAAGCATCAAACACCATCTCCCATTTATCCCAAAAAATTACACCTATCTATGGGTGCCTACACCATTTAATTGAAATTCATTTTTTAGTGGGTGGAATTGGTTCGTTTATTTGGGGGCTAAAGAAATGTTGGAAAATGGCTTGTTTGGTAATTTTAAGGTCATGGATTTCCTTATAAGACAATCCATCTACATAGAATTGTCTCCTCTCCTCTCCATTGATGGAACCTATCTAGGTTTGCATCAACGGATCAAACAGAATCAATAATATTTTGCATTGAAGATGCAAACCGTGCGAGATGGGGGGAATGTTTGGCTCATTTTTTTATCAAATCTATATTTTCTTGAATCACATTAAGGTTTCCTCTAATGCTCTCTCTTAACTGATTTTGATCTAGTATAGGGTGTGGGGTTTAGGAGGTGGAGAGGGTGGAGGTGTGGGGTTTTATTGTGTGGTAATTATGGATGTATTGTATTTTTAGGTTATTCATCAGATATAAAATCCTCTATATTAAATTTAGGCTCCATGTTCAATGAAATGGAAACTACAATTTAAACAATAAAAAATATATATCAAAAAAATAATTAAATAATGTACACAATTTGAAAGTTATAAATCTCATTGAACGTGCACAAATTCAAAATACATTTCATTTTAAGACACATTCAATTTAAAACATTAAAAAATCTATAGCATGACAATTTAGACTAATTTATGTTGTAGAATTTATACAAATAATTACAGCCTCCCCTACAACATGTACATTAAATTATACAATTAAACTCATGTACATACCATTGATTAAATTCTCACTCTATCTTAAATTTTAATTTCAACACAATGGCCTAATTTAAAATTTTTAAATAATAATATCAAGGTCCTACTTCATTGATTTGACAAGTGGAAAAATTATAAATGTATTAAGAATAATTTAATGAGCTACTTGATCATAATTTATTGTTGTCATTTCATGATTGTGTGGTTTTGGGAAGGTGATATTTTGGTTTAATTTCTAAGGAAATTTCTAGAGTTGTTTTTCTTAACTAGCCTATATTTCCTTACTAGTTTGAGAAGATAATCATGGCCATTTCAAAATTTTCTCAGGATTTATAATTATATACTTGAGAGACAAATTTATAAGTCTCAAACGTTGTCACTTTTGAAAGTCTTAAGTATTAGGTCCATGAAGAGGAATATATAAAATTATAAATTGTCCATTCCTTTATATTGTCTATTATAGACCATGAACCTTGAATTTTTATTGCAATAAAATCAATTTTGAGAATTAGAGCCAACAAGCATATTTGTTGGGAATAGGATGTCATTTAATTGCAATCCTAAACATATTTCATGTATCTCCTAAGTCCTTAGAAAGTGTTCCCTAATGCTAGGATTATAAAGAGATTAAATTCGAATGAAATGAATATGTAAATTGACATTTTTAATTATTCCTAAATGATAGGAAAATGTGGGGATGCCTAAGAAGGGCTCCTACAAAATAAGAGCACATTGGGTGCCCACATGGAAGGTGGAACCCACCTTCCTTAAGTTAACTATTTGAAGGATTGATAACACTTCAATAATGCATGTAAACATCCTACAAGTTAGGGATTGATATTTACATGAGTGGAGTTCAATTCATTTCAGTTTAGTTTAATTTAGTTCAGTTCAATTTAATTATGGTTCAGTTATCTTTAGTTGCATGTAGTTAGTTTGAGTTGAATGCTTGTTGACTTGAGTTGCATGACTAATGACTTTGGTTGCATGATAGATAACAGGTGGAAACTTACAATTAAGTGGGGATGATCAATCATGCATAATGTTTGCATGAATTGGTGGAGAGATATGTTTCAGTTAACTAAGATTGACTTGGACCCACCTTGGGCATCCAAGTTGGAATCTTTGATTTAACATCTTTTTGCATGAGAAGATATTTACAAGGCTCATTTAAGTGGGCCCGTTCTTGGGCCCCAACTTTGAGGTGATTCTTGCAAGATATTTTCTCGACCAACAATTAGTTAAGTGTTCAGTTTGGGGCACCTAAATTGAGGAGACTTTGGTTTTGACTTCATGTTACATGATGGAACTCTACTTGCACAAAATAGGCGTAGTTTTTTGAGAGGAGCTTTGTGCTCTTGTAATTGACAACTCTTTGGAGTTTACAATGCTCATTATTGTCTATTAATTGCAACAAGTGCATCAAAGTTTATTGTAAATTTAGCAGGTTGAGCTTGTGATGTGTGAGGGTTTAAAAGCATGGCATGGGATGTGTGGATTCATGCTTGGTCACATGGAATGCATGGATAACTTGTGCTGCAGAAAGTGTAATAAAGTTTATTTGTAGGTTGTGAAGAATGATTTTTGAAGGCAAGGAAGCATATCAATCAAGGATTGATATAGTGTTATTATAATCTTGTTCTAAGGTTAAATAATATAAGCACTATTGATTTTGGTAGAGTTTTTTCCCAAAAGGGTTTCTCCACGTATATGTTGTGTCACTTCTATTTTCTTGTCTCATTCTTCTACAATCTTGTCTCTACAATTGGTAAAATTTATCTAAACAGATTAATCATACACAAAGAATTGTGACAAGAACACTTAATTAAATCTAGGTATAATAGTATTACAAGTTTTAGCTACAATTTCACCTTCATTTTCCAACCAATGTGTATTCATATAAAATTTATTTTATGATAGAGAGTTTAATTTTATTAAATCATGTATATTCAATTGGTTTTGTGTTGACTTAGTAACCATATGGTTTTATTTCCTTGCAAGCTTAAAATTGAGTGGTAAATTGTACTTGCCAAGCCTATTTTGATGAAATTTGATACTTGGTTTTGAGTTCCTTAGAGGTATGTATAGGGGCATAGATACAAATTTTAGGGACTTGATGCACCTAAGCATGAAGATTATGAACATAGATGAATATTGCTAAAGAAATTGAACAAGGACTTGGAAAAGTGAGCACACCATATTTGAAGATTCGTTAGAGGTGGAGAATAAGGATTAGGAGTGATAAAAGGTATTACTAATGCAATCTTGGGCTCACTAATAAATATTATTAAGACCATATTTGAAACAAGTTATTATTTGCTTGAAAATGTAGAATTTGGTGCTAGATATGCTCCTTGTATGTAAAATATACAAGCATTACAAAAGGTTGAATGTGATCTTATGTAAATTAAGGCTTAACTAAAGAATTGTTATAAAGATATGAGATTTTCTTAAGAAGTTATTATTGTAGGGATTATGTGATTTGAGGGCTAGTAAAAAGACAACAAATCTAGACATTATAAATAGACTTATCTAGGGATTATATGTGATTTGAGGGCTAGTAAAAAGACAACAAATCTAGACATTATAAATCTAATTTAGGTTTAGGTTTTAGGGTTTAGGGTTTTAGGTTTAGGTTTTAAGGTTTAGGTCCTAGGATTAAGGGTTTTAGTTTTTAGGTCTATGTTTTTTGGAACCTAGGGTTTAGGGTTTTGATTTCTAAGTTTTATTAACCTAATTTAAATTATAGATTTTATGGTTTTGTTGAAATAATATTTCAAGCTTGACTCCTCCAGGTCCCTTTATGTTAATTTGCTTTTTGAAAATACATCTCCGTGTTTCTTAGCTTCCAGCGGAGTTTTGATCTTTCCCTTTATGCACATTTCTCAGCCGCCCAACCCGGCGTAGCGGCTCCCCGTTCAGCTCCTGAAATGCTGCGCTGGGCACCCACGTGTCTCGCCTACGGGGTTTTTCATTTTCTATTGCTTTGTGTTTCCTTCAGGTTGCTAAGCCTTCCATAAAGGTCCGATACTCCTAAGGTTCATCGAGGGGCCCACTTCTTTGTACATGGCGGTGTATCGTAAACTTTCCTAGCAAGGATAGAATATGCTGCGGCGGGCTGCGAAAGATTTCTATTGGCCTTCCTTATTTCCTGGTGGGACCTACCTTCGCCCACGTGTCAGCGGTTCGCAGCTTTTAAAACAGCAACAGGGGTGAGAGCACCACGGGTTGCGAAACGCAGCCACGCATCTTTCGCCACCCGGTTCATACGGCCTTTCCCCCATTTTCAAAGTAACCTCAGTCCCTTGAACAAGTGTCACTCCTCCACAAGCTCTCGATTGATGGAGGAGTTTTCATTTGGGCCGCGATTTGTTGCCACATGCCTTACATTGATTATCAAAGCAAGCTATGGGATGGCCGAGCGGGATAGTGTTATTGGGTGCTGCTCGTCATGGTTCTCTGAAGCAGTGGGCGGCACTTGTCGCTTCGAAGCCTTGTTGGGACCACTGCCATCATTACAAGGGGCATGCCTGTAACTGATCAACTAGATGTTGTGCTCTGACTGGTTGCTCTCATAACTGCATTAGGAATATTCGTATTTGGGCATCATTATGGGAGATTGTGGAATCTTTCTGTTACAGCTCTTCAAGCGGTGGGATTTTGCTCTTCGGCTATATATACTCTCTCTGTTGAGGGGAAATGGTCCAAGATTTTTAGAAAGAATACTGGTTTTAGCAGAGACACCAGGCCCTTTTGCATGTTTATTGCAAGAAACTTTCAGACTGTGCCTATTGTTCGGCCTTTCTTTTTTCATGTCTTGATTAAACTGTGAACTGTGCTTCTTATTGTCTTAAGCATTTCATTTGAGGAGACTTCTATATATTGAATGCAAACTTGCTGGTCTAAATCATGTCTTAACGACTCTTCTTAGCAGTGAGAATGTATGCGATACTGTTTTATGTCAATTAAATGAATTGTTTATGCTATAACTTTAAGTTTCTGATGTTTTGGAACATAACTATAACATTCAGGCCCTTAAGTCTATGATTTATCGTGCCTACCAGTAAGCTTTGGCGCATCGCCTTAGATTAATATTTGTTTCATTATATCCGCTTCCTTTTCCCTTTCCAAAACCCATTATATAGAAGAAGCCGGCTTCTTTAAAATCCGGAGGTCACTCAGTTTGGCGCAAAGGGGTCCCCCTTGAACTGAGTTTCCCATAAGGCACTGTTATCTCGTCAATTTTTGGCGTCAATAGTACTTAACTATTTTAGGATTCACATGTACCTCAAAGTGAGTACAAATTGTAATGTTATAAATTTGCATACATCCATTGCTATTACCATTTAGTTTTGTGGGAATTTTTAGAGGATATTTGATACAATTACAAATTATCAAATGATGCAATCTTGTGAGAATTTGGGCTAATTCTACTATCCCTCCCCTACCTTTGTTTATAAGCATTCACATGCAGGTTTGAGACTATCCTATTTATATTCACTTTGCTAGATGTTATGAGCCAAGTAAACACACATTTGTATGATTTATTGTTATGTCCTTGGTATTTAAAGGCATTTAATTATTATACTTATCTTCCATTCTCTATCATGCTATATCATTCCAATTATAATAATATTCATGAAGCATTTATCAAAATTAGACTTTGATTGATGCACTAAAAATAACATTTATTTCATCATCATCATCTAGGCCATCTATATGGTTGCTTGTAGTGTAATAATCTTTTGCATGACTGTAAAGTTAATCTTTTCTAGGTGTTGACCTAAGAAGAAACTAAAGAACAACATCACATGTTAGCTCTTTGCTTATGGAATTGATCTAAATGTATAAACTCAATCCAGAAAGGATGAATATAATACAAAATTTAAGACAAAACACAAACAAAGGAAATATATTTATAATTCTAAATTGAATCAAATCATAAACTATATCAAAATTATCTGCTTGCATTTATAAAACATACATCATCATCCATTATATTTATTTTTTTAATTTAACATTTAAATATTCTATTAGACTCTTAAAAATAAAATTAATTGAGTTATATTTATTTTCCTTTACACATATATAGATGAGCATTGAGGAATGAATGGAATTGTACATTATAGTTCATGTTATGTCTGGACACTTGAAAGATAATTTAACAATAATAAATAATGTAGAACATCTTAAAGAACATAAAAATGATGTAATAGTTATTTTCATGTTTTGTCTCAACTCTTAAAATTAATTTAGCAATAATAAATCATGTAGATCATCTCAAAGAACATAAAACCGATGTAACAAATATGTTGCATATTCTTAGATTTATAAGGAAAAGTATTGCCCCAGTATATGCAAATGCTTTCCTTATTCCATAATTATTAATACCATCATTATTACATCAAAATTACATGCACGACTACACATATCAACCTAGTAAGGTAAACCTTATCGCTTTATCAACAATCATTTAAGCGACAATGCTCTCCATTTCATTCCATTTTTTAACATGGCTTGTGCACAACACCACCACAAAGGCCTGGATTGCCTTTAAAACTTTAGCCCATAACATAACATGCAACAACATAAAGTCAAATCCAAGTCAGGTGGATAGCAATGGATAGCTTTTTTCATAGTTTATGAGAACCAACCAAATGAAATAAATAAATAAATTACCTATCATATGCAAGCCATTGAGTTGGTTGTTAAAAAGACATCTTAAAAATTCAAGCCATAAAAAACAAGTTAATGATATGGAATCTTTCTTGGGACCATCCAACAAATCATGTACCAAACAATCAGTTTCTTCTTTGTGATTACAAAGAAATTGATAAGTTCTCTGACAGGAGAAAAACTTGGTTATATTCCAACCACATGCTCAATCATTCATTCAGGAGTTAGTCCCAATAGAAATTCTTCAAAGAAAAAATTGAGTTTATTATTGATTCCACTCACAATGTCTCTAGTCACCTCCTCTCTTTGTAATCACTTCAATAAAAAATCCATACAAATAAGTAATCAATATTATAATTAAGCCAGTAACAATTTAAAACAACTCATCTTTAAATATGAGAAATTTAGGCCTATCACATGAATGTTTCTCCTATATTTACTGTGATTATTGTCTGTGGGACATTTTGGGCTTTTTCAAGCCATTGTTGGAGGATTTTTGCTTTTCCTAACTGACTTAGATGTTGACAGTGTCTTCTTAGATTTTTTGGATACTTTATCACATCCATTGCATTTTTTTATTTAAAACTATTTTTGAGTACAATAGTTCCACATCCCAAGATTGCAAAATGCTAATATTTTGGATCTCTAGTGATTTTTTTCTACATCTCACACACTTTGCAAGTTGATCTGTTGTAATTTCAGTATATAAAAGGAAATCATGATAAAATCCAAATTATACTTCTAGAGAAACTACCAGCAAGGATTGAGACATTTAAATAGTTCAATCTTATGGAAGGCAGACTTGTCATTGCTTCCTATTGTTCAAAATTCTGATGATGATGGCATCAAAGATCAAAAATTTTGACACCTTCATTCACCAATAACCTTAATAATCTAAACCTGTAGTGGCAATCATAACAGTGTAAGAATGAAAACTATTCAATGTTTAGAAACTCCAAATATACTATTTCAATATGACTTCTTTTCAAACAAGCTCAAGCCAAGGGAGTTCCTGAATTCCACCTAAGAATATCTAATCCCCAAAATGTTTAACTATGTATACTTTCCATTTTTAAGGTGTTAATTTGCAAAGTATTCAAATTAGAGGAGTGTAGCAAAAAACAATCACAACCTTTTTCCAAAAGGCTCTCATGCAGTGGTAATGGGGCTATCTTGTAAGAGCATGAGACAGGTTGAAATCCCTGTCACTCAATCAAGCAACCCATAACCGCAAAGGGCATGTTGGGAGTAGAGTGGATGAAAAAAAATTGAGGAGAACAAAAGAGTTGTGATGATCTTTCATTTTAGCAAAGCCTGAATTGAAACATCATGTTATATTAAGTTTTTTCAGTTTCTATTCTTAGTAGCACACATTCATATTTTTAAGATCTCTGATTAGAATGATAACCAACTTTCAAATGAAGAAAAAATTGTGATAGTTCCTATGGCAAGGGATTTAATATATTCGGTGGCAAAGTTTTAACTATTGGCAGGAGTTTAAAAAATATGTGGTCAAATACTTTCTTCAGCGATTTTGCAAAATAAAACCTTGTTCCTTTTTTCTTATAGGTGGTCTAACAGTGTGCACATTATTATAGTGCAAGCTCATTTTCAGATAATTTCATTTGACATAATCAATAATTTCTACAAGAACATTGTCATGGAAATGGTTTGCATCTCTTGCAACAATTTCTCTTGCAACTATCTTGGAGATAAATTTTGTTGCAGTGTGGCAATCAACGCATACTTGAAGGTTCTTAACAAATCTAATAATTGTTCCAAGGATGTTGTTTAACAAACCAAATGCAATTGTCAACTTTTCACTATATGGTGGTAGAGAAACAATTCTTTTTCCTCCTCTTCTACAATATTAAGTAAATGCCTTGAATCTGGAAAATACCCTGCTTCCCTTATCTCCCAAGTCCAATTTCTCCATCTTTGTATAGATTTACTATATTTGTGGATGTGATCTGTCTCCTACATGAAAAGCATGTACCATTTTATGGCCTTCAATCCAACTACATCCAGGGATCTTTTTAATTCCTTCATCTTTCATCCATTCCTTGCCATTTGAACCTCACCCCACCTGCCCACTTATGCGTAGATGTTTTAGGGAAGAACATATGTCACAACATTTTTAGGATTGAAATAAAAAAGCATTGTCGTTGTAAATAATCTTAAGCTATATTCATATGCGATCTATAGGTACTTAGAAAACACATTCACACAACCATCACAGGATTAACTGACATCTTAATGATAATCGAAGGTTCTTAACAACTCTAACAATTGTTCTAAGGATAAATGCCTTGAATCTGGAAAATACCCTGTTGCCCTCATCTCCCAAGTCCAATTTCTCCATCTTTGCATAGACCTACTATATTTGTGGATGTGATCTATCTCCTAAATGAAAAACATGTACCATTTTATGGCCTTCAATCCAACTACATCCAGGGATCTTTTTAATTCCTTCATCTTTCATCCATTCCTTTCCATTTGAACCTCACCCCACTTGCCCACTTCTGCGTAGATGTTTTAGAGAAGAACATATGTCGCAACATTTTTAGGATTGAAATCAAAAAGCATTGTTGCTATAAATACTCTACCTAGAAAACACAATCACACAATCATCATAGGTTTAACTGGCATCTTAATGATAAAATGTAGAGTGTCTTCAAGATAGTCAGCCCAGGCAAGAAGGTCAACCATGCAAACATAATGATTAGGTGTAATGCAATAAGGGTTACTCATATAATTGAAGTATGTACAACCCTTATCAACTAAACTTGCATGACTGCATGCATATAGAACACAAACAAAGCTTACAATGCTAGGATATGTTCCAGAGTGCTTCATTAATTCAAATATTTTGAGAGCCTCCTTGCAAAATCCATGTTGTGCATATCCTACAATCATTACATTCCATGGGATGGCATCTACAAAAATCTTCTATTCTTTATGCTTTTGTGGATGTACATATCCTGTTCCAATGCTCCTATTTTGGAGCAGGCACAAAGAATGCTGGCAAAAGTTGTGGACTCTAGATTTACACTGCCAATTGCATTTGCTTGAAAGTTTCTAAGGCTTTTAAAAAAAACCAATTTTTTTGCATATCCTGCAATCATTGCATTCCATGAGATAACCTCTCTTTAAGGCATTTGATCAAACAATTCACATGCCTTTTCTATGCTTCCACATTTGCATACATGTCTAGCAAAGCATTTCCAACTACAATATATGAAGAAAGGTCCTTCTTCCATGATGCATTGATGGATGTCCATACCTTGCTCCAAAGCTCCTATTTTGGCATAGGCAGGGAGGATACTAACGAAGGTTGTGGAATTTGGCAACCGGTTGTGGAATTTGGCTTTACACGTGCCAATTGCATTTGTTTGAAATTTTGTAAAGCCTTCTCAAAAAATCCATTTTGAACATATCCTGCAATCATTGCAGTCCATGAGATGACATTTTTTTTAGGGATTTTGTCAAATAGTTCGCGTGCCTTATTAATACTTCCACTTTTTTGCATGCATGTCTATTAGGGGGCTGGGCTTAACCAGCACACTCTAAGCGCTGACTTGCTTAGGTGGTTGGGCCCATGGGCCCCATTAATTTGATCTTTCCGTCTATAACATTTTTACGTTTCCATTTTTTTTGGGATTTCGTTCCCGTAACCTTTCTTGTTCCCCCGTTTGAGCGTTAGCTTTCCATAGCTATTCATTTCCACCGTTAAAAAGTTTTCTCCAGCAAGTGGACTAGTATGAGCTCATATGTTCCATTTAACATCCTTAGTTCACATTTTTTACTTTGAAAATTGTGACTAAATATTTAAGTAGAATTAGATTCCCGCTAGCTCACATGGAAAAAAATTTCTATTTATTTTCTTTAAAAAAAATGTTTATACATGCCTGTTTATATGTAAAAGGGCCCTGTGCATGTTCCTTTTATTTTTTTCTTTTAAAAGAATAATTAATGATATTAAAAAAACATTTAATTTTATAATTTAAATTATAATATAATTAATTTTTAATAATTTAATTTAAAATATTGTAATTCAAATTTTTAATTGTATAAATTAATATTATAATTAAGTTTTTGTAATCTTATAAATTAAAAATTATTATTAATGTCTTTGATTTATTTTAATAACATAAGATAAAATTTAATTAGATAAAACAAAGAATTATATTTATAAAAGAGATTATTAATATATATATTTGTATTTAAAAATTTAGATTGTGGTGGTCATTACATCACATGTTATGTTTATTAAATGAAAAGCTTTTCCAATTACAATAAATAATTGAAGGGGAAAAAACATCTAATAGTAATGTATACTATACAATACTAATAAATAAATAATGAGTGGCAAAGTTCAAGGATTTGAAACAAGAGAAACAAAGTAGGGTAGAATTAGGTATTTGCTAGTCCATGTTCTTAGTGAGCTCAAACATGCAAAGTTGTTTGTTATAAAGATTGATGTCTTTCCTTCCTTTATTATACCTATATTTTTATATTTAGACTAACATCGTGACATGATTTTCATTTTATTTGTTTTTTTTTATTTTAGTCCCCTTTTGACATTCAATGACAACACTTAAAGGTGCTATCAAATGGTAGATATACACCAATATTTATATAATCTCATTAACCAAATACTACACATTTAGGTTTTTGGTAGTTATTTTAAGTAGTACTTTGGTTGAGAAGATTATAAATATTTGTGTCTATTGGTCATTTGATAACATCTCTAGGTGCTATTACTACTTTTTAAGAATTTGACAGTTGTGATACTTAAGATTTTTTTTTACAAATTTATAAAAATGAACAGTTATGAAGGTATTATTAATTTATCAAAAGAAATGATCATTTCCAAAGATATGTAAGAGTGATACAAAAATTATTAACCAAACAAATTATGATTTCATAATTTTCTTTTAAGGTATGTAGCTCAAGAGAGGACAAAGCTAGAGTAGATATGAAGCATTTCAATTATACTCAAGGTAGTACAAGAAAGAAATTGTATAAAAACCCCATCATTGTAACCATTCTAAAAATATTAACAAGGATTAGTTAAAGGCAACACACATTCGAGTGATAGAATTTACTCTACTGAATGTTGGTGATACTTCTATGAAAATCCTTTAAGTTTGTCACTCATTATTTGTTTATTAGTATGTATATTACATATTACTATTAGAGGTGTTTTTCTCCACAATAATTTGTTGCAATTGGAAAAAAATTATTTAACAACCATAAAGTGTGTTTTGATGACCATGTCTACCACAATCTAAATTTTTAAATTCAAATATTTGCATGTTAATAATCTCTTACAAATTTAATTATTTATTTTATCCAATTAAATTTTATCTTATATTTTTAAGATAGATCAACAAGACATTAATAATAATTTTAAATTTATAAGATTAATTTTTTTTATTGCAATATTAATCATCAAACTCTAAAAAATTATTCTAAATTAAATTATTAAAAAAAATAATTATATTTTAACTTAAATTATAAAATTATTTATTTTTTAAATATCATTGATTATTCCTTTAAAGAAATAAATAAATGAACATGGACGAGGCATTTATATATAAAAAAAGCATATATAAACATTCTTTAAAAAAAGAAAAAAAACCTATTTTACCTACATACTATGAGATGAGGGAAATGTAAATGAACCTAACGGTGAAAATGAACAGCTACGGAAAAGAAAATGGCTAACATTCAAATAGAGGAAGAGAAAGGCTACTGGAATGGAATCCTTAGAAAACGGAAATGAGAAATGGAAATGTCGGGTTAATGGGGCCATGGGCCTGGCCACCTAGGCAGGTCAATGCTTAGAGTGTGCCGGTTAAGCCCGACCCTGTTAGGGAAGTTGCGACCAGGCCTAGAATTTGCAGCCACCCCTATCTGTTATATGATTTTTTTTTATGGTTTGTTCATTTAAATTCCTGTCACTTTACATTTTATGAAAAAAATTAACTGTCAAAAAAAATTAAATATCAATTTCAAACCTATTCAAAAATAATTATATAAAATTAAAAATAGTTTAATCCTTATTCAACTCATTATCTAAAATTTCAACATGCTCACGAATAAAGCACAAATGATGTATTATCTTGAAAAAAATCAAAGCTGACGAATCACTTGTAAAAAAAATGTATAAAATAAATGTTGTTGAAAAAACAGTGAAAAATTGTTTATGTTATTCATATGGATATCCTATATATATATATATATATATATATATATATATATATATATTGAAAAAATGCAAAATTAGAAAATATTGATAATTAGAAATAAATGTAAAAATCTTAAATTTATTGTAACAAGAAGTTTCTAAATTCATATAGAAAATAATTCTTGTTAAAATATTCAAAAATTTAAAAAACAATTATATTCTATTTTGAAAAGATTTTTTATTTATATATATTTTTATAATAAATATTATAAATCATATATATTAATATAAAGCAATATAACTATTAGTAAAAATGTTAAAATCTTAAATTTATTGTTAAAAATAATTAAAAAATTAGAAAGAACTATATTTAATCTTGAAAGATTCTATTTTGAACAAATTTTGAATTAATAAATATATTTATAATAAATATTATAAATCATATATAATAATATAAAGCGAAATTAGAAAAAAAATTCCAATTCCAAACTAATTTATATTTTTATCATAAACGTTATTTATATATATATTACAATAAATTTTTACGGTTTAATAATAATTTTAAGTGTCATATTTACAGTTATATAAAAATATAGCAAGTCAAATAATATAGTCTAATAAATTTTAAGGTTGTAATATATGATCCAAAATGCAAAAACAGTTAGATAGACCATCAAATTCCAGGCCTGGTTGCGACTATAATATCTAATATAGTCTGTCTATCCTTTATGCTTTGATGGATGTCCATACACTGTTCCAAAGCTCCCATTTTGGCATGGGCAGGGACGATGCTAGCAAAGGTTGTGGAAGTTGTCGGTTGTGGAAGTTGGCTTTAAATCTGACAATTGCATTGGCTTGGAAATTTCTAAAGCCTTTTCAACAAATCCATTTTGTGCATATACTGCAATCATTGCAATCCAGGAGATCACTTCTGTTTGGGGCATCTTGTCGAACTCTTCACGTGCCTTGTCTATGATTCCACATTTTGCATACAGATCTACCAGGGTAGCTGCGACTACAACATCAGACAAAATTCCTCTATGCTTTGATGGATGTCCACCTATCAACATTGAATGATTTGTATTCCTTTGTCGCCCGCGTGAATTTTTCTGGTTGATCATGCTTTTTGTACCGACCAGATACCGCCGTCTATATCTTCGTCAGTGTTCTCATTATGTTGGCCATTTCTTTTATTTGGGCAGTTACAGTCATCACTAGTCGCGTACATTAGAAAAAGCATTGATTGTTCCAACCTTCCACCGCCGGTTTCACATTTCGGTGGACATTTTTTTGTTTGTCAGTGACCGAAGTTTAGCGGAGGAGCCACCAGCCGTGGAAGAAAAATAAGGGTGATTAGGGCTTTAAACCTAGCCACTAAAAATATCTATGCAAACATTAAAAAAACATCTAGAAAGACTATTAGTAGTGCATGTGTTAATTTTGAGAAAAATAATAGTTTGATTTTGTATTGTAAGGTGAAAATTTATTTGAAAGAACATGAAATGAGTTTATAAGGTGTAAATAAATTGATTTTCAATACTCCAATATTATACGGTGTAAAAATATACTCAATATTAAATTTTGAAAGAATAGTAGGTTTATTCTATAAATTATAAGGTGTGAATTTACTTTTAATAATTGAAAGGAATTTTTTAGCCATAAAAACTATTTTTGCATAACTCCATGAAAGAAAAATAATAAAATAAGTATTTAAAATCCATAGGGGAAAAGAATAGACAAATATACCATCAAGATGACATAAGATGTACCCCAAGAAAACCCTTATGAGAGAAAAATATAGCTTCCAAAGCACCTGCACTCAATGTATTGTCTCATGAGCAAAGGTTAAAATACACTTGCAAAGTCTCCATGCAAGCCCTTTGAAATATCAAGCTCTCTACTTGCACTCCATATGAGCAAGAAAATGAGAATCGTATAACCATACATCCCAATTTATGCTTCCTCCTTTTATATACACAAATTAAAAGAGATGCTCAATTAATCTTATCCAACAAGCCAAAGATTATGATAGCCAACTAGTCAACCTTAATAGTTTCTCATGTGCTTGTTGTAGTTTGGTTGTCATTCATGTCAAAAAAATTTGTGGAGAGTGTTGCAGTTTGGCTATTTAGTTGCCAAAGTCTCTAATAAATGCTCTACATTTCTCCGCTAATGATGTTTTTTTCTCCTATGGCTTGGACTTGATAGTTCCCTATTGTGTCAAGGCATGTGTGATCCAAGTTTCAGGTCTTTTGGGTTATAAAAAATGTGTTTATGAAAGTAATAGTTTGAAGACTATGTTGTTTTTGTGTTTTTGTTCTTAGTGGTGTAAAGGTTGGCTCTGCATTTCTCTACATTTATAGATCTGGTTGTGCAGTTCATAAGTTAAGTTCATGAAGATGTGACAATGTTATATCCAAAGTTTCGTGTCAATAATCCTTCCATAGATAAAGTTGGAAATGATAGAGTATCAGACTATGTTGTTTGGTGACTAGTTTCAATGCATGTTGGCTTGCATCATTTTGTTGCTACATGAAGTTGTGAAAGGGATATATGAAAGTGTTCGTGAATATCATGTGATGCTTGATGTTGTTTGCAAAGTGTCTTCTAGTTTCTGCAGTATAGGTTGTGGTTCAAAATGAAGGTTTTGTTGGCTTATGCGTTTGCTTGCCCAACTGAGGAATGTTGATGATGTCCACCACTCATCTGGGAGAACTGCAAGTAATGATTTATCATTCATGGGTACCACCAATGTTGTGAAGACTGGCATGCTACAAGATACAGTTTTTTGCTTAGGGACGACCTAATTTGAATTCACAGAGAAAGTTGGAAATGATAGAGTATTTGTCTATGTTGTTTGGTGACTAGTGTTAATGCCTGTTTGCTTGCATTAGTTTGTTGCTACATGAAGTTGTGAAAGGGATATATGAAAGTGTTATTGAATATCATGTGATTCTTGATGTTGTTTTGCAAAGTGTCTTTTGGTTTCTCCAGTATAGGTTGTGGTTCAAAATGAAGGTTTTGTTGGCTCATGCCTTTGCCTGCTTGACTAAGGAATGTTGATGATGTGTGCCACAAGTTCAAGTGTAAGTAGAGCTTATGGAGTGTTTGAAGGTTTTTATGGGTCAATGCCAACTCATCTAAGAGAAGTGCAAGTAATGCTTTATCATTTATGTGTATCGCCAATGTTGTGAAGACTAACATGCTACAAGATACATGTTTTCTCCTTAGGGACGACCTAATTTGAATTTACAAAGCATGCAGATTATGTTCATAGAAGACTAAAGGTGTGAAGATGTTTAGGGCCAAGTTAAGCATGTTTTGGAATCCACAAGGCATGTTCCTCATCTTGGTGTTGCATGTAGTCCTTTTGCGTCTTTCCCTCTACATGTTTCATGATGTTTATTTTATCTTTGGCTAACTTGCAAATATAATATTCTTTTTTGCAAACTAACATATGAATTGTAATCAATGTAATATCATGTATATATTATAAACCTAGTTGAATAGGTTGATGGATGAGGTGATGCGATGCATTATGATAATTGTGTGTGATTGAAAGAGAAAGAGCAGAAGTAGTGAATCTTGTCTAGTTTCATCTTGATCATATCTCTATGACATAATGGAAGTAAATAAGTGCGCTTAATTGTTTGTTAGAGACAGTGATCCAAACAAAAAACTTCTTGATTGTTGAAAGAAGTGAGCCAATAAGCAGATGAGAAGACATTTGAAGAAGTGACAAAGTAGAATTGCAATCATCAAAAGAGAAGTGATAAAGTAGAATTGCAATCATCAAAAGGATTGAGTTTAATTTGTAGTTTTAGATAGTGGAAGGACTGTCATTCTATAATCATTCCTTAGTAAAAGGGATCCCTCTATCATATCCTTAAAATATTAGTGTAGCAAGTACACTAAAATTTTAAGGGGGGCATAACCCCCACATATTAGAATTTGAGACAAGAGTGCTAGGGATGTGGCTCTTTCTAGTGGTGATGTTAAACATGATGTCCCTGAGAGGTGGTCTTGGTTCTAGGATAATATCATAATTTTTTTTTAATATGTGTACTCCTCAATTTATGCTAGTGCACCTTTTGTGGTGATATTAGGCTTGATACCCCCTAAAATCATGCCTTTCTCATGCCATGCTATACATCCTCTTAGTGGTGGTGTTATGACCAATGCCCCTTAAGGTGTGACCCTTCATTTCATGAGTTTTCCTCTCTTAGTGGTGGTATCATGTTTGATATTCCCTAAAAGTGTGACCTACCATATGTTGAGTTGTCTTTTAAAGCATAATTTACTTCATGATCATGCACCCTTTGTGGTGGTGTTGTTCATAACACCCCCCGAGGCATGCATTTTTTATTGTAGTCTCCAATGATGTTAAATTTTGTGCACCCCTTAAGGTGGTTTTTATTTTATGCACGCCTTGAAGTGATTTTTTGTTTTGTACATTGCGTGAGGTGATTTTTGTCCCCTATGATGTTAAATAGTCCCCCATGACATTAAAATTTAGGTGCTTCCTGAGGTGTGATTGGTAATATAGTCCATATAGTTGGCATAACATAGCTTGTTGATTCATGAACTTGAGCACCCTTTTAACATGGCCACCTAGCATAACAAAACTTGCTTGCCAGTGGAGCGATGTGTTTCATGAGTCACCTAGCATACACAACTTGCTAGCTAGTGAATCTATGTAGCTCATGAGTGACTTGGAATAACACAACTTGTTAATCCTCATGAGAACACTATCTTGACTAACATCATATTTGAGAGATGAAATTTGGTATTTGAGAAAAAATTATAACTAAGATCACTTTACCTTACCAACTCAAATCCTTTTAGTATTAACCCTTGTGTTGATGGTTTGTGTCTTTTATGTGTCTTCTTTGTGTTTACATTGTTTTTGCAACATTTTTATTGTTTCTATGTCATGTTATATTATTTTTCCTCATCATGTATGCTTCATGTTTGTCATGCTTCATTGCATATCATACATGTGTGTTCCCTTGTCCTTATGTTGTCTTGTTGTAATATCTTGAATCCTATGGGCTTGTGCACTCCCTCTAGATTTTGTGTCATCCTATCTCTTCAATATTTGGATAATTGAACCCATGTTGACATATTCTTACTTTTTTGTGAGTCTAACTATAAGTTCATACTCTCACTAAAGTGTGGACTAAATGTAGCATCATAAATTATCACCCTTGACAATTTCACACTAGGTTTTGCTCCCCCCTATGTGCTTGGACCCAATTATGCACCTAGTTTCCTAATTATGTGTGCTATTTCCCATTTCAAAGCATTTATTGAAAAATGAAACATGGGAAACCAAAGTAGGCATTTAATATTTTGTCCCCAACACTTTGGATCCTTGAAAAATAGGAATCCAATCTAGGGCACAAGGCACCCTAGACTGCCTATTTTGGCTCCAAATTTAAATATGTTGGTGTTAGAAATTTATTAACTTTGAAATTCAAATTTTAATTATTGGCTATTGGGATTTTTTTTTTGGGAAATTAGATTAATTTCATATAAATGCATAGTATTTTCATAATTTTAATTAACAAGAAATCATAAGGAAATTCACTAGAAAATATTTTACTTCAAGAAGCATTCAAGAACAGTCAAGAGTGGAATTTTTAGAATTATTGTAGAATTTCGTCATCCAAGAATCATGTCAACTTTTATGTGAGTTTTGTTCATGTTTTGCATGCATTTCATTTTTTTATCACTAACACTTGTAGGTCTTTGAATCCAATCAAGTCAAACAACAATTGATCCAAGTTGAAGGTGATGAGTGTGAATTCAGTTCATCAAGGAGATTAGATCTGAGTGGTGAGTTGTAGTAAAGGGTCAATTCATCGTTTGATTATCATTTATCCTTTATCCCTCAAAAGGATAAGCTCTTTTTTTATCAATTTTTTTTGTTGTGGAGGTAGAAATGCCAACACAAAGTTTGAATGAGGAAATCCCTATATGGCACAACCCTTCTTGTCCTTTTATGTGTTCCAGTTATAGATCTAAAGAGGATTGGAGGAAGATTGAAGAAAATTTTCTCATTGATGTACCAAAACCTTACAAGTTGATAAGCCATAGAATTTGTATTATCTCAATAAGAGACGAATATTCAACAACCAAACCTAAAAGGAAGAAGCTACAAACCAGTGACATCAAGCTTGTGAAAGAAGTTTCTAGATCTATGCCCTCAGTCTAGGGCATACTTGCACCCTATACCACCTAGAATCAACTCAAAATTGAATCCCAGGTGCATTAGTTTTTGCCTTTTACTTTTCTAGAGCTTAAATTTATCCATGTTTTCATTCTACCATAATTCAAATTAGAACACTCTATTTACATAATTTACCTAGTTAAATCATTGCATCAATTTTTCAATCCATCAACCCCACCACCTCCAACACACTACAACACAAAAATAATCTAGATCCAAGGTTGGTTGATTCACCTTTTAGGGTATAATCCAATCTCATATCCTTGTTGATCTAGATTCTTCCCCACAAGTTCTTGGAAAAGGTTGATTTTAGTTATCTATCCATTAGACCTAGGATCTCCTTTTCTAATGAAACAAAAATTTGTCAATTTATCACTTTTTCATCATTTAGCCTCTGCTCGATCGAGGGTA
>VDFB02180925.1:0-20764 GCA_007258455.2 Sequoia sempervirens | reverse complement strand
ATATCATTTAAAGTTGAAGTTAAAGGCATAGTTGGGTCTATCTCCATAATTGAATTTTCTTCCATATTCCCCATCTCTACATTTGCATCATCTACATTCATTCCATCATTCATGGCTTCCTCTTCAACATTCTTGGAACTAGATGCTTGCAAATTTTTCATTTGACGAATTTTTTCTCTTCTATCCATTTGTCTTTTTTCCTCCATATCTCTATTTGCTTGAATTTCTTCGGGTCATTAACTTTCTACAAAAAAATGATTCAAATACAACCTATTTTCAAATTGTTATCTCCTTCAAATATTCAAATAAAACTATGTAGTATGAAGATCCTTTTTTCTTTAAACTCTGAAGTACAAAAACATCATGAATGCATCCAAAAATTCACTTTTTCCAAATCTTATTGTAAAAAGCTCTTGTACTTGATTCCACTTTAGAAAATTCAACCTGCACTTTGTCTCTTCCAACAATTTGAATAGAATATGCCTTGCACAAGACAAACAATAAAAAATGCAGAAAATGGCGTTTTCGGTCCGTACTATAGAAAAGGAATGTTGTAGTAAAAACGTGTTTTATCATTATTTACCAAATTAGGAAAAAATGGCTATATCAGAAACACATGCGCATTATGAAACACATACATGTTTTTTCTAGCAATGCGTGATATATAACGATATGTGTTACCTTACTCAACGGTGATTAGATAACGGTATGCATTATGAAACACGTGACAGCAGGAACGCCAGACGATTTTGTTTAAAATAATGCGTATGTGTTTTAGTAATGCGTATGCGTTATTTAAAAATTGAATTCCCAACTCACATGCAGCCTTGGTTTTAGGCTTGGGAAAGGCTTGGCAATCCGAGCCTTAGCCTTTGACCTACAACTAAAAACTAAGGCAGATTGAAGAAGAATGTCCGACTTTGGCAATATGGCTAATGGACTTTTTTTCTGAATCAAATCTATAAAATTAAAACCCATTAGAGAAAATGATGTCTACTTTCTAAATATATAATTTTTATTAATATTGGATTATGTTTGCTATTTTTTAATTAATTTCTAAGCAACCTAGTCCTTAAACTTGAAAATAACATCGTTTTTTTTGGTTTTTTAATAACTTTTTATTGGTTAAGTTTCTTGTAAAAAAATTTATATGGCATCAAACTTCAAACAATTCTCTACACAATGAAAAAAAAAGAGTCAAAAAATGTTTTTTTATGTCCAATTATGTTGTCCATACACATTGATTTTAAAAAAACATCAATTAAGGCCAATACAAAAAAAAAAAAAAAATTCAACAAAAATTCACAAAAAATTCCACATCAATCTTTATGTTGTTAGCTATCTTTTCCCAAAAGGAATTAGAGTAATACTTTTATTTAGGTCAAAAAGTGGTGTTCATAGATGTGCTTGGTATGGTTAAAAAACAAGGACTTTTAAAAAGTGGTTTTATAGATCCCTATCAAAATTTAATTTCTATAATTTGGGTATTTAAATAATTTACATATTTGGAAACTAGATTCAAAATTCAAAATTTCATATTACTGACTATTTTCAAGATTCATTGTGTAAGTGCCTCAAAATTTCAGTCCAAGTGTGACAAATTCTAAAAAACAGCAAAAACACTTCCACTTTTTGAGCTTTTTGTGTACCCAACTTCTTGCATCAGCCCATTTTTCAACAGGAGAACAAAGAAGAATGATGAGTTTTTAAGCTGAGGAATATTTTGCTGTTGAAGGACAGTGGAGTGAGGAGCAAGAAAACAAAGAGTAGGTTGAAGATTGTTCAGCAAGCAAAGGCAATTGAAGATCAGTGAACCTAAATGTGCCAAGTGTCTTCTTCAGATGAACATTTAGGGTTTTTGTTTTTCCTTAAGTGTTTTCTTTCTACCTCATTTTGGAGAGGTTGTTTTTGAGATTGATCAAATACTATAATAGGAATAGAGAACACTTATCCATGGTTTTGTTTTAGGTTGAAGTTTATGATTTCTTTGTAATTTTGATTGCAAACTGACAGGATAATACTGAGTAGTGCAATTTCAAGACTACTTTCTCTCCTACATGCTTGTTTTATGAGTCTTGGATATATATAATCAATGATTTTTTTTTATCTCCATTGGTTTTTTGTGGGTGTGTGGTTTATTTCTTTCCCATTAGTTCAAAGAATTAATTATAAGTGCTTGAATGAAGCTGTAGATTCATGTGAATTAAGTGCTAGGATACTAGTAAGAAGTAGTGGTCAAAATATTATGTTGAAATATTGTAATGCAACATTTCAGAGCTTTATGTAATGTCAGTTTAAATATTGTTATTAGATTATGTGGGTGTTTAAGATGACTCTGTTCCAATGAATGAAACACTGATCTAAGTGGTTTATTCATGTTATATTATATTGGTTGATTCAACAGCTGATTGGACAAATTTAAATCAAATTTACTTGTCCATCTCTATACATTTGTGTGTTGAGTTTTAATGAATCATATATCTCATGCTTAGTGTGTACACTACCATAAAGGTTAGCCATACCTTTAAGGTATTATATTTGCTAAGCATATAAAGGAGATTTATCTATTCACTATGTGTTTGATACTTTGGCACACAAACTTATCTGAAAGCACATTATTGGGATCACCCTCCCAGGTTTAACAGAGCCTGAAGTGTAGGGGAGAAATGGATATTTTATTGACTCTCTCGTTTGTTGGCCATATCAACCCATTGAGTTTGAATATGAGAGAGTGGCTACTCTTTAGGACTCATTGCATTTGTTGATTTGGGATCCAACATGTTCATGGAGAAGAATTTTGTTTCAAAGATTTCAAAAATTTTGTGATATGAATGGCATCAAAAAATAGCTCACCACTGGCTACACACCTCAACAAAATGGAGTAGTTGAGAGGAAAAACCCTACAATAGTGGAAATGGTAAGAAGTATGGTACAAGCCAAGGGATTAAGTAATTAATTTTGGGGTGATGCAGTTGTTATTATAGTATATATTCTTCATCAGAGACTCACAAGTGCACCTGATATGTTGACTCCATACAAAGCCTAGTATGAAGAAAACCTAATGTCAAGCATTTCAATATTTTTTAGTGTTTAGCATATGTTCATGTAGCTAAGCAAAAGAGGAAAGAGTTAGATCCAAAAAGTGAATCATGTATGTTCATTTTATATAGTGAGAAAAATAAGGCTTACAGGTTGTATAATCTTCTCAGCCATATCATTGTTATCTCTAGAGATGTAATTTTTGATGAAGGGGGGTTTATGATCATAAAAAAGGACATGTGAAGATGTCAAAATCTGTTTTGAATGATGGTATTATTGATGATATTGATCATGAGTAGCCCACAAACATTTCAATTCCAACTGTTACAAGCCCACCAAGTAGCCCCTCATCTGGGTCCTCAATTCAAAATGCAAGTCTAGCTTCAAGTCCAAGTTCTACAAGGAAGGGAAAAACCTTAAGTGACATTTATCAAAGGATTACAAATCAAGCTCATGAAGAAAATCCAAGAGGTGAAATAGTAAATTTTGCTTTACTTTCCAAGGTTTATTTTGAACCTTCATGTTTTGAAGATGCAACTACTAATGAGGTTTGGGTGCAAGCAGTGTAAGAAGATATAGATTTAATTCACGTGAATGATACTTGAGAGCTTATAGAGCTTCTGCATGACAAGAGAAAGATTGATACTAAATGGTTCTAGAAGACTAAGTAAAAAAGTGATGGGAGTGTTGAAAGACACATGGCAAGATTGGTTGTCGAAGGCTTCACACAAAGGTATGGGATTGATTATGAAGAGACATTTACACTAGCAATGAGACATGAGACTATCAAAATGATGATTTCACTAGTAGCTCAAAAGAAATGGACCATTCACCACATGGATGTGAAAAGTTCCTTCTTGAATGGGTACTTAGAAGAGGAAGTGTATGTGGAATAGTCACAGGGTATTGAAGTGTAAGGAAAAGAAGATCAAGTCTACAGGTTGAAGAAGGCTTTGTATGGCCTCAAGCAGGCACCACGAACATGGTATGTTAGGATTGATGGATATTTTCAAAAGAATGGATTTCAAAGAAGTAAGAGTGAACCTACCCTTTTCTATGAACAAGAAGGTAATGATATTTTTATTGCAAGTTTTTATGTTGATGATTTGTTGTATATGGGTAGCAGTTCTAAGATGAATGATAAATTCAAGGTTGCTATGATGAATGAATTTGAGATGAAAGATTTGGGTCTCATGAAGTATTTTCTAGGAATGGAGGTTTACCAAAGTGAGTAAAATTTTCATTTGTCAAACAAAGTAGCCAAAGATATGTTGAAAAAATTTGGTATGGTTGATTGTAAATTAGTCTCCACTCTTGTTTCTCATAGGGTTGTGTTGTGTAGAGATAATGGTGCTGAAATAGTTGATGAAACAACTTATAGGAGCATTGTTGGAAGTTTGATGTTTTTAACTCACACAAAACTTGATATTGCTTATTTAGTTTCACTTGTTTCAAGGTACGTGATAGAGCTATCTAAAATACCTATGAAGGTAGCCAAGATAATTTTGAGTTTTGTGATAGGCACTCTAGTTTTTGGTATTCATTACTATGCATCTAAGAGGTTCAATCTTGTTGGTTTTAGTGATTTTGATTGGGAAGGTAGTTTGGATGACCAAAAGTCTACATCTGATAATTGTTTTTCTTTGGATTCTGGTTTGATTACTTGGAGCTCAAAGAACCAAAGTATTGTTTCCATTTCTTCTATGGAAGTAGAGTATTTTGTAGTCATCTCAGTATGTATACACACATTATGGCTTAAAAAATGTTTAGAAGAAATTGGAGAGATGCAAGTTCAGCCTACAGTGATTTTGTGTGACAATATTAGTGCCTTCAAATTGACCAAAAATCTAGTCCATCACAATAGGACAAAACATTTGGATTTAATGTATCTTTTTTTCGAGATTTGTTGCAAAAGAAGGAAGTAGAATTGAAATACATCAACATTAAAGAACAGTTAGCATTTATATCTTCACTAAGGCAGTTGTGAAGGATCAACTTATGACACCCAAAGAACAGATTGTGAGCCCTCTAAGCATCAAGAGACAGTATGTTGGATAATTGATGCTGATGTTTTTCCAGTTGTGTTGTTTCCATTTTTTTGTTTTATTAATTTTAAATCAAGGTTTTAGAAACTTTCGAGCAGTTTAATTGCATGTATAAAAAACTCTTTTCTTATAAGCTTTCTAAGCTATATATCATTGTATTGAGCGATGTTAATTGTAGCTCAGTTTTAAAACAATAAAAACAATTTTTTTCCTGTGAAAGTTTGCCGATTTCCTTTTGTTTGTTATCTTTTTTCTGTTGTATTGGCTGTTAAAATATTCAGGCAGTGGCGGTGATGGTGATGGTGACGGTGACGGTGAAGGTAAAAGCTATATCAAGAAGCACTTTCAGCACAAAAGCAGAACCCACTGGAACATAATCATAGTCACTGTCGTCGTCATCATGATCACCATGTTTTCAGTACCAACTACGTTTTGTGTTCATAATGCAGAGGTACGCTGTTTTCATCACCATCAACATTGTCCTGCTAAAGTCAATCAACACCTACGCAGTTGAAGTGACTTGCTGATTGACAAACACGAAAGCAGCAGCACAAGACAGAAACAAAGGTAAATGGGATATGAGGTAAGATATTTAAATAATAATAATAAAATTGCAATAGGAGTCGAGGGTTGGACAATTCAAATTTTCGCATGGCAAGACACGCACTGGTTGAAGGCGTTCTCGTGTGAAGCACATGGAGAGAGCGTGGGCAAACGTGCTCTGCACAGTATTCACGTTCTCCTATTCTACCCAGATCACATTCAACTTTTTCCTCAAGTGGGGAGGCCCGACAAAGCAGAAGTGTCGTTTCCATTTCTTCTTATTCCATTATAATTCCTTTGTATGTGCGTATTAGATTTCATTCTTAGCTCCATTCAATTACAAAACTTGATTGGTTCTTAACAATTCCTTTCCTATGTGGACTTTGTTTAGGTGCTAGAGATTTACTCCTAGAAGCTGAAAAAGGTCCAAGAGGCGAAGAATATCAATGAGGATAATGAACTAGGAATTTGGAGCAAGAGGTTGAACTAGATTGTAGATGAGTGGAATTCTCTTGCGAGCCTCCACAAAACAAATTCTGCGTTTTGTTTCTTGGTATTTTTCTATGTTTAGTTTTTTTTATCTATCTCTTTTTAATGTTGGTAGATTTTAATGTTGGTAGAGTGGGTTGTTCTTTATCACTGAAATGGTATATTTTGATGTTTTAAATTTTTTGGTGTGGGATTTTTTTATTTTTTATTTTGATATACACGAAATAAGAATTTTGAAGAATGTAATTCTTCATTTTAAATATTTTAGATGATTCTTATTTTAGTGTTAATTATTTTTATGATGATTTAGATTACATTGGTTATTTGAATGACTCTGAGCATATTAATATCTTTAATAGTGATTTTGTTAGATCAACATGTGTCTATGAGCATTCTGAGACCATTTCCAAGTTTGAATCATTCTTTATGAGTGATCAATATATTTTAGATATCAAGAAGTGTAGTACTAAGCTTGAGCATAATTTTTTTTTCTTGGCACCTAAATGTTATCTTAGATGAAAATGGTTTACCCTACTTAGGTGATGTGGAGGTCAAACTTTTTATTTAAAAGTTCTTAGTTGTGTACTTGAATGTTAAAATTTAAATATTCAATTCCATATATTGTTGATACATATCTTAGATATGTCAATGATCATGTAGATCATCTACATAATCTTGAGCCATCTCAATGTGAGACATTTATTTTTGATCTTAAGGTGATTTGTGATGCTTTCGTTCCATATGCTACTAGGTGGATATAGTATGAATATTTTTAATTCCATGATTGTCCACATATGTCTACTAAGAACAATAATAAGACCTTTTTTTAGGTCATCTTTACACATGAGTAAATTAAATGTTTTTCCTTTAGTATAGTAGGTTTTTAATGATGATTATTATTTTAATGAAGGGGTTAGTACTCTAGAAAATTTTCAAGCACTTTATTATACTTTTTTCCCCCTATTTATAAGGATATCTTTTCTAGCCTATATTATTATGAACTACATCACATGGGCATGAATACTGATTTTGAACATGATGATTCTATGTTTGGTGATTCATACATGTTGAGTAAGATCTTGAATCATCTTAAGAAAAAGCACAATGTTCATTTCTATGTCTTCTTCTCAAAAATATTTTTCCTTTTTGTATGATGATGTGTGTGATTTTGATCATCATTTAGCTAAGTAGTATATACATTATTAGTTATGTGCAAAGAATACTAGCCTAACAACTCATATTTGAGAAAGGAAAGTAGTTGATGAATGTTCTCTTATAGTCGAGTGTCATAGATATTTATGTATTATTGTTTGTCTTATCTATTGTCAAACATTATATGTTATGGATATCCTCTATTTCTACTTTTAAATCTAAAGACATACATATTTTATTCACTACATAGATTATTCTATATAACCCCCTTTTCCTCCTATCCATGTGTTTCTTTGTCTATGCATGTTTCATTGTGTTTTATTCTTCACAAATTTCCTCCTCTCTATCTTGTTTTTTTTATTTAATTCATGTTATTATTTGTTATCATCTTGGTTCCCCATTTTGCCTCGTCTATTATTATCTTTGTAAATATTTGTGAAAAATTACTTATGTGAGTTATATTTTTAAACTATTTCAAAAATAAAAAGTATTGGATTTTTTTTTCAAAATTAGCTACTCAACACTATTTTAATTATACTCTAATCTAGGAGGAAAATAAACATTATAAATGAACTTAAATTCATTGTTCTTTACTTTTATAAGGAAAAAAACCTTTACCATTCATCAATATTGTTGCCATATGTAAAAAATTTTATTGTCATTAAATTATTTTTTTCAATTTAAAAATTTTCAATTTAAAAATATTATTTTTTTGTTTCCTATAGCATGATTATTGCAAACCAAAGATCTAAAATATATTCTTTAATTTCCTAGCAATATTGCAAGTTAAGAACATAGAACCATTTGTTATCCTCCTTTTTAATGAAATTAACCCTTTACTTCTTTCTTATATCAAATATTTAATTCTACAGTTATATTGAGAAGGTCCACTCTTTTGTTTATAATTAAAATGGATGTTTGATTTTCAATGTCTATTATCTCTAATATAATTGTTGCTACATCTTCCTTTCTCCTCCCAACTTTTTCTTATATTTCTACCACATTTTATCAAGGACCTCTACTTGATGAGTTTTATCCTTCAAAAAGATGCTTATTTTCTTTTATTATTTTTATTGATATTTACATTTGATTTAAATACATGTTCAAGAGAGTTGATTGTTGACCTAATATTTCATCTTTTCATGTTTTTGAAATCATCTTATGATGTGTCTCAACTCAAAAATTATATGTTTAGATTATTTAGTGGGGAACCATTATTAAACTATATTTTGAGTTACAAATATTTTTAACAAAAAAATAGAAATGGCCCCCTCTCCTTGAGTACTAATTGATCTCACAATTTCCATAACTTGTGAATTATTTGGCATATTTTATGAATCGACCATTACAATTTTTGAAATATTTTCTTAATAATTATAGTCTAACAATTTTACTTTGGTGGCACCTTGAAATGAATTCTATAAAATATCTCAAGGTTCCTTTGACTTGATTACTATTACAAGTTTTAAAAAAATGGAGTCATGTAATGCTTTTGAATGAAGAAGTGTGTTTTTCAATACTTATTCTTAGTTTCCTTTAATTTTTATTTTTTTGAGCTTGCTTATGTGCTAAAATATTTTTGATTTGGTTCTTGGAGTCCATTTCCAACTTATTCCGATAATTATTGAGAGAAAAACAATGCTTCCATCTCTACTCTAGAAATCATATTTTTTCCTTTAAAATTTGATTTTTTTTGTTAAAATGAATAATTTATCTATTCACTATACTTAAGTGTACCTAGGTTGATGTGGTTAGACAACATCTTTTCTAACTGAATGTGCAACCTTTGGGCCTCTAGAGGTTACTAAGTTATATGGTAAATCTCATTTAAATTCCTTTTGAGGTTGGAAGATTTTCCATCTCACCTTAAAGGTCACTTAACACTTGTCACAAAGGTTGATGACTTAGTCAAATAGGTTGTTGGTTTGCATATTCCAAGTGATCCTAAGTTTGACACCTATAGGACACTTGTCTATTGATTTGTGCAACATCATTGGGCACTTTTCAATCCACATCATAGGTGGGATGGCCCCTATTCAAGTGCATCCTCTCTACCACATAGAGATTTCTCTTTAGCATCTCCTTTGGTTGCACTAATTCTCATTGTCTTCTTCCTTGGTGAATATTATTAATAGGTGGTTTCCTATATTTGTGTAGCTTTAATTCCATGGTGGAAACATCTCCAACATAGGCACCCCATTCTCCCTATATTTATCATTTCTTAATTATTTTCTATTTATTTTGGCATTTTTTGATTAGATTTTAATGAATTGTTTTAGTACAAACAAATTCCTAACTCCTATATTAGAAAAATCCTATTTGACTATAGCTACTTCTTCATATGGTCTATTAATTGCTTTCTAGTGGTTAGACAATTTCATTGTGCTATATGTTATTGATAACCATATTAGTTAAAATATTTCTACCTAGTAATTACTAGCAACTAGTTATTATTTAATGCTTTTGAGGAGGGGATAATTTTTTCATAAGCCAATAAAGTGTTGTAAGGGGTTTTTAATTTTAAGTTTTTGTCATTTTTTTGAAGTTTCAAAAACATACTTAATCTAAGTCTTCTTAATCTGCCTCATCACATAAACTTGTAAGAACTCATAAACACTAAATAAGTTTGTAAATGCACTCATATAAAGTGCCACCAAAATTGAATGTGTTCCTTAGCAATGAAACTTGTGAATTTTATTCTCACAGAATTATATAGTGTAATGGGGAGTTGTGTAGAGCCTTGATTTGATATCACAGTTATGGATCATCATGATTCTCATGACATGGTATGTGTTGTCTTGATTTTCCATAACAATAATGGATCTTCATGATTCTTGCCTCATTAACTTGTGCCTTGATGCACACCCTTTTTTAGTTTCTTGTACATCTTTTGGACCTACATCTACATCTACATTCCATGCACACTTTTCTTCCTGATTTCAGTTGGTATGCTTATTTCTCTTAGCATTAATGGGGGATTATGATATTTTTATACTAATGCTTCTTTGAATGAAGTAGTGGAGGAATCTTCCTTTTTAGGGGTCTCATAGACCTTCTATCTTGATCTCTTGTATGGGGGATTATTTCAATGGATTATATTTTAGAATATTCTAGTACTTACATAGAGCACAATGATACATATTTCAGTAGTGTACACATGTCATGAGCATATATTACTCCAAAATCATAGTACTATATGTAATTTTAATTTCATAGGCATCAGTGTATTCATGGTTGAGGAGTGTTCATATGTTCACTCATGTGATGATTCATATCTCTTATATGGATCTATAATTCTTGGAGGTTCATTAATTCTAGAAGACATGAGTTTATCTGAACAACAAAGTTTATAGCTTCGACATGCTTCAAGAGTTCTTCATTATGATGTCCCTATCATCATGGGAAATCTTTTTGAACATTCTTAAATATGTCTCTTTCTCTTTTTTAGAGAGGAGTTTTTTTCTCATTAAGTTTTCTCCTTTTTCTCTATTTGTGAGAGATTTCATTGTACATGGGTACCTCACTAGGCCTCATAGCTGGGACCCATTTCTATCCATTTCACTTTTGTGATCTCTCCAAGTATCACTTAAGGGGGGGGTGTTAGAGTGAATAATTTAAATATCTATTCATTATATGTAAGTGTACCCAGGTTGATGAGGTTAGATGACATATTTTCTAACTAAATGTGCAAACCTTTATGCCTCTAGAGGTTACCATTTTATTTGGTAAACCTCATGTACATACCTTTTGAGGTTAGAAGATTTTCTATCTCACCTCAAAGGTCACTCAACCAAGATTGATGACTTGGTCAAATAGGTTGTTGGTTTGCACATTGCAAGTGATCGTAAGGTTGACACCTATAGAACACTTGTCTACTCATTTGTGCCATATCATAGGGCACTTTTCAATCTACACCATAGGTGAATTGCCTCTTTCTTTCATATATATGCAAGGCTTCCTCATTTGTACATTTGGGTTGTCCAAATACATATTTCAATTGTTCATTTTACTTTTTTTTATCTCAATGATCTCCTAATTCTTATAAATTTGAGGTTAAGACAAACTAAGATAATTATTTTCCACATTTCAATCCCTTATTACTATAATATAAAAATAACTTCTACAAAACTTAATACTTAAAAAGTTGTTAGTTTGAACTTGATGTGAATTGTCTATTTTTCTACCCAAAATCACATATAAACTTAACACAAAACCATTGCTTTAAAATAAAAACTAAGATATTTTTATGTTGTAGCACAAAAAAGTTATATCTTTCTATTTCATCTCTTACCTTTTTGAAAGATAACATATTTATAAAAAACAAATTGATAAATAAAATTAATTTAAAAATAATACATTATTTTATATTTAATAGATTGTTCATACAAAATCAATGTTAATCTAGAAAAAAAAAAACATTTCCTTCAAATAATTATTAAAAATAAATTAAAAATATTAAAATATTACTAATGACACACTATATGTCTTTATATATTAAAATATAATAATAACTCATAAATATGGGTAGCACTTATTACAATGGCAAGTAATAAAGGGTCAGGGTTTTAAATTTTAAATTATATCTAATTTTAAATATTATGAGAATGTGGATAAAATGTTAATTTTAAAATATGGAATAAATGTATGAAAATGAGTTAAAATATGAATATAATAAATAATGAATATGTAGACTGTGTGTATAAATAAATGAAATAAATAAAAATAAAAATCAGACTGACAACCTAATTTAATAGAAAAATATATAATTATATTAAGATAATTGAAATTCTATCATAATAAATTAAAATTAAAATGAATATACAAATTTCACTATTACACTAAATTTTTTCTTTATGGAAACTTAAATTCTCTTAGATACAAGCTTTTTTTTTAGAATGGCCTACATAAGGTTGATTTAGGGCTTTTTAAGCCAAAACATTCTGTTATGGCTGCATCTTGTAATCATGGTAAAAGAATAGCCCACCTTCCCTTCATTTAAAAGTGAGAAGAGGTTTTACTGAAATGAAACCGAAATATATCCTGTTAAGTCATTTGTTGCAATTTCAAATGTGAGTGATTCATGAAACTCTTCCACTTTATTAACGAAAGAGGGTATTAATATTATTAGCAGAATGGGAATTGGATCATGGCCACAGTCCTGAGAGACTCGTCGTATTGAGCTTGGTATTGGACGGGAGACACCATCATGGATTTCAAATAATCTCTCTTTGGTCACCAAACACTCAGAAAAAAGGGAGTGATATTTACGGTTGGTGAACCCCGCCACTTGAGTCAAAAGTGAAATGCCTTTTGTCCACATGGGGAGAAAGTAATACTGTGAAGGCCACGGTTGCCCACGCTCTCACCATGTGCTGCGAGCGAGGCGGCCACGAACCAGGGCGTGTCTTGCAATATATAAAAAACCCTTTCTCAGCCCTTAACTTCATTGCATTTTCATATTAGTAAAGATTCTGAAATCCGGGGGCTATCTTTGTTTACCCCTGTTTTCTATCTTGTGCTGTTGTTTCTTGATTTGAGTCTCCTGACTCAATTAGGAAGTTAGCTAGTCAATCCCAAGTCCTCTTCCTTAGCAGGAGTTTATTGATGCAGAGAGGCGTGTATCTGTGCAGTGTATAGGAAATATGGTGACCATGACGACGATGACTCTGATTATGCTCCAGCTACTTCAGATTCTGAGCTGCAGGGCCCTCCTCACATGGCCATACCATTATCGTCAGTATCACTATTACCTATAGTGCAGGTAATAAGCCCTCTCTTAATTTAATTTACTATATTAGATTTTATTTTCGGTCCCATTAGATCCTCATTAGTTATTGGAACAAATCACATATTGTTCTGTGTCAATGCTCCTGTACAATACAGAGTCAAAAAGAATGCCGCTTGATTGCAGCGGCGAAGATGAGTGTTTTCATGGCGGCCATATTTTAATGTGAAGGGAGAGTGTGGTGTTATATGGAGCATTACTACATCACAGTGTGATCTACATTTAGTTCAATCTAGTACTAATTCAACTCTATTTTGTGGGGATTGGAAATTCAATCTTCTACTACTGTAATGATCAGAATGTTACTTTGTCCGAATACATCTTAATGCTATAGATTAGGTTATATCTATGCTGTGTCCTTCCATGGGAGATTGCTGTTATGTGCAATGCAAAACTAGAGTACAAATTCAGCCAAAAGTACAAATAAACCAAAATATTCTTCCAAGTATCTTTATCTTTGGCAACTGATCTTGTTCCCTGTGTTGGCAAATATATTCACTTCCTAATGTCACTCTTCACTGCTTGCAATTTTTCTTTTAAGTTTATCGTATAAAAGGCGTTATTGGAACCATCTTTTCGTCGAGGCAAATACAGCAACGACATTATTTTAGTTACTGTCATCATCCCTTGTATGTACTGTCTATTTAGACATCCAAATGCACATTTAACACTAAAATTTAACAACGATTTATGTTAATATGAGCGATTTTATTTTCTCTTCACTTTTATAAGAGGTAACTGTAAGTAGAAGCGAAATTACTAAATTTTGGGAAAAAGGAGTTAACTGTTGTAGTGGAGGACAGAGGCCAACAAACACCTCGAATTGCTACAGCAATCAAATCTTTATTCAATTTTTATACACAAAACAGTTACATTATGCGTTATAAATAGAGGTTTTTGATCACGCCGTCTGGAAACTATCATGCAACTAAATGCAAATTATAGAACTCTAAGATTCACTATTATGCAAATTCAATCCTGTTTTTATTTTCATGGAGAAATTCTAGTTTTTGCTAATTTTCTCCTCATGTAATTTGCGAGAACTTACAATTTATTTATTTCATTTTTAACACTCGTTCTTAATTTTTACCATTAATTGCAATATTTAAAAATGTTCATAGTTAAATCCACGAGGCTTAGCATATTAACAATTGTTGGAATTTGTAATCCTGAGCTGCAACGGGCAAATGCATTAAATGCCCCATTAGAGGAAATCAAGTTTGGACTATCCCCTCCTTGCCGTGTCTGACCAACTTGTTGGACATCAACAAATTAGTTGTGGTGGTTGAATTTGAATTGGGCCCTAGATTTTGGAAAGGCGACAAAAGATAAAAGAAGAATAGAATGTTTTATTCTGGAGAAAAAAGACGAATGTGAAGGAGACAGAGACAAAAAGTTTAGCAGGAGCAACAAAAGGAATGTTCAACAGAACTACAAAAGTGAAAGTTGAGGAGAACCTGCAGTAGCAGAGGACATTGACAGTGCTCCAGTGCTCTAGAATGTTTCCAGCACGCAACAACAACACACTGAAGGAAGATGCTACAAAACTAACATAGTTTTTTGTATGAAGCATGTACAGAGCTTTTGCTCTGAGTTTTTTGTCAGTAAATTTTTTAATGTAATTTTTTTGATGAAATAGAAAATCGAATATATAAATATTTGTGTCTCCTTGCGTTTGTCTCCTTCATTGCTGTGAGTTTTCATTCTTTACCCACTGGTGAGTTTCTTTTCCCAACAGATTGGTATCAGAGCCCTAAGATTTCTAGGTATTTAGTTTGTTAAAGCCTTAGCTTTGTTCCTAGGTGTGTAGTTACAGAACTTAGTTTCTGGCTATTTGGGAAAGCCCTAGATTTTATCTGGGTATTTGTAGTTTCCCCCATTTAGCAAAATGGCTAGAGGAGACAATAGGAGTTGGCAACAACCACTTATATTTGATGGAAAAAATTATGATGTCTAGGCAAAGAAAATGAAAACCATTCTAGTAGCAAATGATTTGTGGAAGTTGGTTGCAAATGGGTTCATAGATGTGACTGACCCAAATGCATTTGCAACATTGAGCAATGCTCAAAAGAACCAAATGAAGGAGACACGGAAAAATGATGCCAAAGCTCTCAATCTGATTGAGGCAACCTTGATAGAGGCTATCTTTCCTTGAATAGAAGCAACTAGTTATGCAAAAGAAGCATGAGAAATACTTCAAACCACCTATAAAGGGTTTGAAAAAGTTAGGTCAGTGAAACTCCAGCTGCAAAGGAGAGAATTTGAGACCATGCAGATGAAGGAAAGCGAGTCTATTTTAGATTTTCACACAAGGGCTTTCACCTTGATTAACCAGTTGAGGATAAATAGAGAAACCATGGAAGAGCAGAAGATTGTGGAGAAGATTCTCAGAAGTTTACCTACAAAATTTGACCCAGTGGTTATTGCCATAAAAGAGGCAAAGGACCTCTCAACATTATCAGTTGATGAGTTAATGGGTTCACTTCAAACCCATGAGCACGCCTAAATAGGTCTGCAAATTCTTCCCAGGAACAAGCCTTTAAAGCACAAGAAAAGGTGAGAGGCAAGGGAAGAGGTCAAAGAGGTAGAGGCAGAAGCAACTCTAGAAGAGGAGGAAAATAGTCAGGAGGAGGTTAGCACCTCCCAATCAAACTTCCAAAACACAAAGAAAAATAGCAGCTCAAATCAAAGATCTGACAAGAGCAATGTGTAGTGTTATTACTATCACAAGTATGGTCACTATGCAAGTGAATGTAGGAAGAAACAACGTGACCAAGGGAGTCAAAATGCAAACGTAGCAAATGAGAACAAGGCTAAAAATAAAAAATAGTCACAAGTGTTCATTGCAGAACAAAACAACGCCGAAGTTTCGTACTTGGACAACAATTGTAGCAACCACATGAGTGGTAACAAAAATTTATTTTCCTCCATTGATTAGAACATTAAGTCTGAAATCAAAATGGGCAACAATGAGAAAGTTTCAGTCATGGACAAGGGCATAGTTTGCCAACAAACCAAGCATAGTGAAGAAAGACAGCTTCATGATATTTTCTATGCCCCAGGAATGAAACACAATCTCTTCAGCATTAGACAAATGGTCCAAAATAGATATAGAGTGCTAATGGAGAAAGGGGAATGCATCATCTATGATAAAAATGGAAGCAAGAAAGTTATGGTAGTGGTTCAAATGACAAAGAATTGAATGTTTCCCCTCAAAATGAAAATCTCAGCACAGTCAATAGGCTTGCAACAATCAACCTTCAATATAGTCATCCAAGACCCATCCAAACTTTGGCATTTGAGGTATGGGTATCTAAGTTATTCTAGTTTAAATCTTTTAGCTAAAAAAGATATGGTTAGGGGCCTATCAGCAATTGTAGAGCCCAATGGAAAGTGTGAAGCATGCATCCTAGGTAAACAACATAGACCTTTTCAATCAGGGCATTCTAGGAGAACTAGAGCACCATTAGAGTTGGTGCATTCAAACTTGTGTGATCCCATGAAGACCCCAACCCTAGGAGGAAATTTTAATTTTATGACACTCATAGATGACTATAGTAGAAAAATTTGGGTGTATTTTTTGAAGAAAAAATTAGATGCATTTGAAAAGTTCAAAGAGTTTAAGGCCTTGGCTGAAAAGAAAAGTGGCCACCATATCAAATTCCTCAGAATGGACAGAGGGGGAGAGTATATCTCTCATGAGTTTATGAATTTTTTGCAAGTCTCATGGTATTCAGAGACAAATCACAACCCAATATACTCCACAGAAAAATGGAGTGGCTGAAAGAAAGAATAAAACCATCATGAAGATGGCAGCAAACATGTTGAAGGCAAAAGGTTTGTCTAATGAGTATTGGGGTGATGTAGAAAAAATAGTCTACATCTTGAATAGGTGCCCCACAAAGGTCGTTCGTGATAGAATCCCACAAGAAGCATGGACGAAATGTAAATGGAGTGTTGAGCATTTGAGAATATTTGGATGTGTGGCATATGCACTCGTTCCAAAAGAGAAAAGGCATAAATTTGATTAAAAAGGTGAAAAATTCATTTTCATAGGCTATAGTGAAGAATCCAAAGCTTATAGGTTGTATAATCCCATCACCAAGAAAGTGGTAATTAGCAGGGACATTGAATTCATTGAAAATGAGTCATGGGATGAAATAGTTGATAGCAATATAGGTATTTTTGTTTCAATACTTTTTGAGGATGAAGAAGTTGCAGAAGGGAGATGCTCCAAAATTTTACAAGGTAATAGTTCAGAAAATAGTAATAGTAGCTCTAGAAACTTTCAGCAGGGAAGTTGCTCCGGAAACTTCCAGCATGGCAGATGCTTCGAAAGTTCACAGTAATAGTCTTCTTCATCAAATTAGCAGTCAAGTAGCTCCAGAAATTCTAACTCTACGCTTGCATCATTGATGCCACGAAAGACAAGAAGCGTGAGGGAAATTTATGACAACGAAAGGTATGATGAGTTTGATGAGAATTCAGATTTTTCTATGTTTTCTTATAGTGATCCAATGTATTTTGAAGAAGCCGTGAAAGAGGAAAAATGGAGTAACGTCATGAATGAAGAGATGGATACTCTAGTAAGAAAAAAACATGGGAGCTCACTGATTTACCTAAAGGGAAATCAGTCATTGGAGTTAAGTGGGTCTATAAGACCAAATGCACTTTTGACGATAAGATTGAAAGACATAAACCAAGGTTGGTTGTTAAGGGATACAAACAACAGCCTGGAAGAGATTATAATGAGACATATACATCAGTTGCAAGGCTGGAAACAATGTGGGCAGTCCTAGCAATTGCAGCCCAACACAAATGAAAAGTATTACAAATGGATGTGAAATCAACCTTCTTGAATGGAGTGCTAAAAGTAGAGGTGTATGTGGAGCAGCCACTTGGCTATGAAGTTCCAGGGAAAGAAGGCAAGGTCTACAGGCTCTAGAAAGCTCTTTATGGGTTGAAACAAGCACCACGGGCATGGCACAACATAATTGATTGATACCTTATGAGCAATGGCTTTAGGAAAAGTGGTAGTGAGCCCACACTCTACATCAAGGCAGCCAATGATGAGATTCTTATTGCTTTTTTGTATGTAGATGATTTAATTTTCACAGGAAATAGTAATCTTTTCATTGCTGATTTCAAAGAAGTAATGAAAAATGAGTTTGAAATGATAGACCTAGGTTTGCTAAAATATTTCCAAGGCATAGAGGTTCAGCAAATAGATCATGGCATCTTTATTTCACAAAGAAGTTATGCTAAACAAATCTTGAAAAGATAAATAGAATGTTGGACAACAAACCAGCCCCAACCCAAATAACTATAGGTCTGAAATTAAGCAAAGAGGACAATAGCAATAATGTTAATCCAACCCTCTACAAGAGCATGGTTGGAAGCCTCATGTATTTGACAATAACCAGACTAGATTTGATGTACGTGGTAATCCTAATTTCTAGGTTCATGGAGCAACCTAAGGACACACACTGGCAAGTTGGAAAAGATAATTTTGAGATATGTCAATGGCACGAAAGGCTACAACATTATGTACACCACCTCCAATGAGTTTCAACTGGTTGGGTACATAGAAGTGATTGGGAAGGAAATGTAAATGACATAAAGAGCACATTGGGATACTTGTTCCACATGGTTTCAGAAGCACTATCATGGGCATCAAAGAAGCAACCCATAGTTTCTCTCTACATAACCGAAGTAGAGTACATAGCAGCAAATGCAACATGTCAGGCTATTTGGCTTAGAAGAATCCTTGTTGATTTGAATGAGCAACAAGATGGTACAACCATATTTTGTGACAACGTGTCTTCTAGTGCATTAACAAAGAACCCTGTCTTTCATGGGTGAAGCAAGCATATCGAAATTCAATATCATTTCATAAGAGAGTTGGTTGAGCATGGAGAGATTCGATTTCATTATTGTAGATATGAGCAACAACTTGCTAATATTTTTACAAAGACATTATCAAAAGAAGATTTTGAACGCCTAGGGAATAGGCTTGGTACGCAAGAATGCTCTGGAACTATGGTTTTGGAAAACTCAAAAAAGTGCATATGCTTCAGAACTTTGGTTCTGGAAAACACAGAAAAATGCATCTCAAAAAAGCGCATATGTTTTGGAACTTTGGTTATGGAAAAAATAGAAAAGGACAGATGCTTCAGAACTTCAGAAGATAGTTCCAGAATGAAAAATAGATGCACATAGGTTTGCTCTAGAAACTCTGCGCCGGTGCTTTGAAACTTCTGGTCTGTTGCTCTTGAAGTTTTACAGAGTGATGAAAGACATAAAATCTTGCGCCATAAACTTTGCTCTGAAAGTTTTGTGCCAGAAGTTTCAAATGACAATGAAGAGTAGAATGGCTCAAGATTAAGGGGGAGTGTTGGAATTCGTAATCCTGAGCTACAACGGGCAAATGCACTAAATACCCCATCAGATGAAATTGAATTTGGACTATCCCCTCCTTGCCATGTCTAACCACCTTGCTGGACAACAAAAAATTAATTTTGGTGGTTGAATTTGAATTGGGTGCCAGATTTTGGAAAGGAAACAAAGATAAAAGAAGAATATAATGTTTTATTCTGGAAAAAAAAGATGAATGTGAAGGAGACAGAGACAAAAAGTTTAGCAGGAGCAACAAAAGGAATGTTCAGCAAAACTATAGAAGTGAAAGTTCAGGAGAACCTGCAATAGTAGAGGACATTGAGAGTGCTCTATTTCTCCAGAATATTTCTAGCACACATCAGCAGCACACATAAGGAAGATGCTACAAAACTAGCACAATTTTTTGTATGAAGCATGTACAGAGCTTTTGCTCTGAGTTTTTTGTCAGTAAATTTTTTAATGTAATTTTTTTGATGAAATAGAAAATCGAATATATAAATATTTGTGTCTCCTTCATTGCTGTGAGTTTTCATTCTTTTCCCACTGGAGTTGGGTTTCTTTTCCCAACAACAATTAAGGAAGCTCTTTTGCTGCACGCACGCTTAGGAATTCAAATTTCTTGGCGAAGCTGGGTAGGGGGTCCCAGCGCATTTCCCCTTCCATGACTTTGTCCTCTTTGATAGGTGGCAATGTCAGCATCTCGACTCTACCTTTTGGCTCCTTGGGGTCAAAATATTTTGTGGTGTAAATCTCGGGATGATGGTACTGTCAGTATCCATCATGAAACTAGTTCCTCATTGTTGAGAAGGAATCAAAAGTCATATGCGAACAAAATGGTGCAAAATTCATCTATTTCAAAAAGGGCTTTGCTCTCCTCCTTTGAGTCAAAGGATTGTTGTGTGGGGGAGGGTCTGGAAGTGTTTGTCCTAGAATAAATCATGGATGAATCTATTGCGAGCATTCAAATGTCATTGGTTGGGAGGTTCTTAACCTTTAGGCCCAATGATGACCACATACACAAGTGGATGGATTTAGTTTGGACTCTTAAAAGATGAGACTAGTGTGAGTGCTATGTCAAATGACCTTTTCCTTTTTAGCTTTATCAACCAAGAAGATCTAGTCTTAGTGCTTATGGGAGGTCCCTAGGCGTTTGATAAGAACTTCAACAATTGCTTGGTGTTGTGTAAATGGAAACTGAGCTTGGACCCCTCAACAGACCTGGGCTCTATTTCTCCTACTTAGTTTAGGCTTCTAGGCTTACCTCTTAATTTTTAGAATTATAAGGTGTTTCAGGGGATTGCTAACACCTTCAAAA